>PVHP010008668.1:0-52525 GCA_004024765.1 Zapus hudsonius | reverse complement strand
ATTTATTAGCAAGGGGAGAAAAAGGGAGGGAGGGAGAGAGAGAGAGAGAGAGAGAGAGAGAGAGAGAGAGAGAGAGAGAGAGAGAGAGAGCATCAGGGCCTATTACCACTGCAAATGAACCAATTTTTGTGCCAATTTTGTGTGTATGTGCCAGTTTTTGCTTGGGTACTGGAGATTCAAACTCATGCTGTCACGTTTTGTAAGCAAGTGCTTTTAGCAGCTGAGATGTCTCTCCAGCCCCACTACAAAGATTTTTTTCATTGCTAAATTCTCTCTCTTAAATTCTAAAGGATGAAAACATAATAAACAGAGTAAATTTGAACTCCATGAAACTTGCTGCTCATCCATGAAGATTAGATTGTAAAACACAAATATGATACACCGTGAAACACACTTGTATAAGATCCAAGAGCATTATAGGAAACATTATTATTGCAGTGTGTGTGATGAATCAGTGGTGTGATGAGAACCTGGAGTAGTGAGAAAGACATGGGAGTTAACATTGTGTTTGACACTGAAAGGTGTGCAGAACCTGGAAAGAAGGTGGAATCAAGAAGCTCTTTCTGGATTAGGAAGTTTCAGAAATGAAGATAAGTATATAGGAATGAACACAGAATTATTAATATTATAGAAAATGAAACTGAGGATAGAGCTCAGTTGGTTTAGTGCTTGCCTATATGACATATGAATCTGAGTGAATGCACAAATCTATACAAACCTGGTAGGTGGTACATACCCCAATTATTAGAAGTAGGGAGATAAAGGTAGAAGTTCAAGGCCATTGTTGGTTACCTAGTGAGATTGTGGCCAGCTGGGCTCTCTGAGACTCTATCTCAAAAAACACATGATGGCTTTACATGGGTACTGGAGAATCAAACTTGAGTTGTTAGTCTTTGTAGGCAAGTGCCTTAACTGCTTCAAATAAAAATGTATTAAAAACACATAGAGAATGTTTCCTCCAGCATGACATGCACCTTTCCATAGGCCTTCATAGTTACTAAAATGGTGTATGTATTACTTCTGCATTACATATTTTTCTCTCAATCACATTTAACATATGATTCTTTTAGATGCATTGCTGATTTCAGATAACACAAAATTCTCTCCTCTTTAACAAGACAGTTTAGAATGAGCAGTAGAAACTGTTATTTCTAATATTCATTCTTCTCTTCATCTTTAATAAAACATTCTGTGTTGTGGTTTGTCCCACTGCTATCTATATATCCATGGAATTTCTCAACTCCTCAAGGACACCACTTTTGATTAGTGACAGTGTTCTTCCCAAAAAGACACAAGTGCAGGTGAGTCTATCACTCCCATACAGTATGCTCAACTCAGGGGGCATCTCTATTCCTTCCATATATTTCTGGATGATAGACTTTGATGAAAACAAAGGATAGAACTAGAGTTGTTATTTGAAACCAAAGATAAAAGTCATATATAGATGAGTAGAGCAGCAATTAAATTGAGCCTGTCCATATATCATCACAGATGAGGGATGGGGTCATGAAACCCCATATCTCCCAGAGTAAACAGTAGAAATTAATGATTTGCCATTATCTAGTAAAATAATTCCCATCCATGATTATGCATGTGATTCTCATTTAAATAAGTGGGTGAAAAATTAAGGCATGGAATTAGGAAGAGACATAACAGGATTAAGATAGGTTTTAGGAGGAGAGAGTAAAGATAGAGGATAATTGCAGTTGGGATCAAAGTGCATTGTATATATGAATGAAAGAGATAGAAATGAATAAATTTAATTTAAAAACAACACAAATGCTAAAATACAATTGAGCAATGAAGGACGGTATTACCCTGTAGTTTTTTTTTTTTGTTGTTGTTTTTTGATTAAAGGCTATGTGGTATGTGTATCACACAGACAAACCTACTTATGAGGAATGAAATAGAAAGAGAGGGATGGTGCCTATTGTTTCCTGTGACCACTGATGATCCTTGAAAATGTTAATTACACAAGAGCAACAGTTTTATTGAGGAAATAATACATTGTTTTATCACAGAAATGAGAGACAAATGCTGTACAAAGATATTTTCAAAGTGTATCACAGTGTATCATAATAGAATAAATTAACTCCATTCCCATTTTATTTAATTATTTAAACTTTGATAATATGAATTATTCTGAAATATTATTTGAGATATATGATATATATATATATATATGTCAAACATGCATACACACATTTCATACAAAATTACCAACCACACAAGGATGGAATTTTGTGGGATACGAAGAGTATAAGATAAACTCATTTATGTACAGAAAATCAAGATGGAACCTTCATCTCATATTCAAAGAGGGAAATGATTTCTTTTGTTTCATTACCAGCTTTCATTTTGTAAGGTAAGATGAGATCAAGGCGATGTGACATTATAATGTTTCCATAACATATTTGAATTTCAGTTAATGACAAAGCCAGCACTGTTCTGCTGTTATGAGAGACTATTGGTACTGCAATTACAGAGTCAAGAGAATTAAGAACTTGAGTTGTGTTTGCAGAAACATAGTAATACTGAGAAACAGAGAAAGCATGGTGTTACTTGGAGTGTAGATTTTTGCAGTATTTGAGTCATCTGAAAGTGGATCTAAAATCAGAGAATACGTGTTCTCAAAGAGTGTGAGATGCTTTCTTAGGGAGATAGAATAGTCATGGCTCCTCCAGCAGGAGAAGGCACGTAAGGTGAGCAGTTGTTGCCAGTAGTAGATAGTGAGACTTTCAACTGTGGACCAAGTGAAACTAAAGCTTCTTCCTTGCTGTTTTCAAGAGGAACTCTTAGAAATTGTTTGTCTGAGGCAGAAAAGGAAATTCAAAATTTTTAATTATCTATTTCAAAGGGAAGGAGAGAGAGACAGAGAAACAGAGAGAGAGACAGACAGACAGAGAAAGAGAGAAGAGAAAGAGAGAATGGCATCACCAGCAACTTCTAGTTGCTGCAAAGGAACTTCAGATACATGTGCCACTTTGTGCATCTGGCTTTATGTAGTTAGTGGGGAATTAAACATGGGTTGTCAGACTTTGTAGGTAAGCATCTTTACCACTAAGCCTCTAACACCACCAAAAGAAAATTTAAATTATGGAATCTCTTCTCTAAATCAATCCCAGAAGGGATAGTCAGTTTTGATGTATGAGTTCTTACTTCTCAGTCAGAAAGCATTTTTCCAGATTAAACTTTTTGTATGAATAAACATCCAAATTAATATATTTGCAATAGAATGCTACTTATGAATCAGAGGTTCTATAATTTTTTCTTTTTTAAAAATCTTTTTTAAATAGATATTTTTATTTTTACTTTAAGAAATTTATTAATTCTGCAAAAGAGAGAAATAAAACATAATAGTCAGAAAAGCAGATATGTTAGTATAGTCCCAAAACTGAATGTAGAATGATAGTACAAATATGTAGAAATTTGTTAATCATATGTTTAGTATATATCTCTGATCCTATATTATTAAAAGTCTCCATTAATATAGTATTATTTCCTTGTTGGTAGAAAGTATATTATCTCTAATATATCATTTTCTTAATCTTATTTGAAAGAGTTACAATTGGAGGTTATATTTAGGATATATCAAGTTTTGGAAAAATTATTTGAGAGATCACACCTTCAGAAAAATTTAGAAGCACACTTTATTGGAAAAGATCATGTGTGTTAGATATTTAGACTATCAAGGGATACTGACTAAAGTTTTTATTCACATAAACATGATATGTAAATCTGGCTTGAATGAGCCATGTTCTATACACATAAAACATGATGAATATTAAGAACTCTGTGAATTATTTAAAACAATCTTTCAAACTTCCATAGTCGTCACAAATTGTTTTTCATGTATCTCTACCTTTTATTCAAATTCTCCCTGACATTTTTCCAAATAATCACATGTTAGCATTAATCTCATGATTAGACATGCATTGATGCATATGGACCATTTTGTAAGAAAGTTATAGAAATTATAAATTTTTATTAAGGCAAAAGATTATTTTTTCAAATGAATCTTCTTTTGTGAAGGAGCTTAGTTAGTGCAAGTTTGACATCCTTATTTCTCAGGCTATATATGAGGGGGTTCAGCATGGGAACAATAGTGGTATAAAACACAGAGGAGACTTTTCCTTGGTCTTTGGAGCTGAATGATGATGGCTGCAGGTACATGAATGCTAGAGATCCGAAAAAGACAGCCACAGCAGAGAAGTGGGAGCTGCAGGTGCTGAAGGCTTTGGACCTGCCCTCAGTGGAGCGGATGCGGAGGATGCTGGCAATGATGAAGATGTATGAGCCAAGGATAGTCAGTGTTGGAACAAAGAAATTTAAAGTGCTGAGACACAGAAGTACTACCTCATTGATGAAAGTGCTGGAGCAGGAGAGCTGCAGCAATGGAATGAGATCACAGAAGTAATGGTTTACTATATGAGCCTTACAGAACAGCACTCTTAGCATGCAGAAAGTATGAATTGCAGCTTCAGTGAAGCCCATGCCATATACTCCACTGAGCATCCAGGAACAGACTTGATAAGACATGGTCACATTGTACAGCAGGGGATTACAGACAGCAATATAGCGATCATATGCCATCGCAGCCAGCATGTAGCACTCAGATATGACAAAAGCACAGAAGAAGTAGAGCTGAGTCATGCACTCAGGGTAGGAGATGACATTCTTCTCTGACACAAAGTTCACCAGCATTTTGGGGGTAATGACCGTGGACTGGCAGAGGTCGATGAAGGACAGACTGCTGAGGAAGAAGTACATGGGGGTGTGCAGGTGGGCACTGAGCAGGATCAGGATGATCATGCCCAGGTTTCCCACCACGGTGAACACATAGATTCCTAGGAAGAGGAGGAACAGGGGTAGTTGGAGCGCTGGCTTGTCCGTTAACCCAGCGAGGATAAACTCAGTCACCACGGAGAGATTTCCTTCTGCCATTTTCTTCTGAGATTCTCAATTTTAAAAAAGAGAAAATGAAAGATGGTTTTATTATTCTTGAATAAATTGAGATATGATATTGAAGTTAGTTTTTTTTCAGCTTGGTATCTATTTTTTTAACAGCTGCTTGTGTATGTCAGACATCAAAGGCTTTGAGATCCACAAAATATTGGACCTTTAAATTGTATCAAATACATCTATGAATTCTTTTGAATACCCTGAGAGGAGATATAAGTTTGATAACATTTGCTAAGTATACTTTTCTTGTCTTTATTACAATAGTTGTAATTCTTCTACAAGAAAGTATGATTTTATTGATTTTATATTAATACATAGATGTTCACAAAACATCATAAGTTAATGAACAAAGCAGGATGAATATTTCTATTTTTTATTTTCTCTTTTAGTAAAGATTCGTGTTAGATTAATCAAGCTAGACCATAGAAATTCTTATTTGGTTAATGAAACTACACACATCAGCCATTAAGAAGGAAGTAAAGCATTCTCTAATTGCCAATAATTGAATCTTCAGTTAGAAAATTCTAAATAATCTATAAAATGAACTTCACTATTACTTTCCATGATCATCATGAGGTAGAAAACAAGGTCATAAAACCTCAATAATCATAAGCTTCATTTGTAATATGAGTGATTATGAAATGCTTATGAATAAATTACATGAACTCAATGTGCCATTACTGATAGAAAAACAACATTTTGTTGAAAATATTTAAAACTCTAGATAATTAAAAAGACACACAGGGCTGGAGAGATGGCTCGCAGTTAAGGCAGTTGCCTCCAGTGTCTAAGGCCCCGGGTTCAATTCCCCAGTACCCACATAAGCCAGACCCACAAGGTAGTGGCCCTGGTGCGTTCTCTCTCTCTCTCTCTCTCTCTCATCTATGCTTGAAAATGAATAAATAAAATATATTAAAAAGACACACCATGTTCATGGATCAAACAATTAAACATTGCAAAAAAAAAAAAAAAAACCAAACAAGCAACCTCTCCAAACAATCTATAAAGTCAGTGCAATTAGCATCAAAATCCCAGGTCTCCTTTTGAAGATACTGGCATATGGATCATAAAATCCATGTAAAATTTTTGAGGCTCAGTACAATCAGAACACATCTGAAAGAAGGGATTCAAGTTAAAAGTTCTTCCTTTTCCCACTTGAAAATTACAAGAATGTGACAATAATCTGGACAGTAAAAAAATAGATGTAATAATCCATGAAATGAAATTAGGAATCCAGAAACAGACTTATATCTCTGAAGAATTGAATTTGTGTAATGGTTTTATGACTATTCAATGAGGAGAACATGTTTGAATAAATGTTAGTGATATAGATAGGTACTTATAAAATAATTCATATGCAACTCTTTTTCAAAACATTTACTTCTATTAATTAGAAATAGGCCATAGAACTAAATCTAAGAGCTAAAGTTTTAGCAATGAAAAATAAATAAATAACCAATTTTTGTAACTCTAGAATTTGTTGTGTCTCTTAGATGCTGAACCCCAAAGTTATAATTTATAAAGTTAAAAATTTGTGCATAAAACACATAATTTAAAATTTTTTTCTACATCTTTTTTCAGAGATAAAAATTTCAAATCGTCAAAAATTAAACAGTTAAGAATGATTTATGCCAGATGTGGTGATGCACACCTTTAATCCCAGAAATCAGGAGACAGAGTAGAAGGATCACCATGAGTCTGAGGCCAGCCCAAGACTACATAGTGAATTTCAGGTCAGCCTGGGAAAAAACCTACCTTGAAAAAACAAACAAACAAACAAACAAACAAATAAACAAAAGGAATGACTAAAAACCAGGGTATTTGAACAGATCAAAAGAAATAAATCTAGTGGATCCACGTGATGTCCAGAGCAACTGTATGCCTAATATTCGCCTTCTTTGGACTCCAGATGGCCATCTTTTGTGGAAGATAAGCATTCCCCATTCTAGGAGATGTCTAACAATTTATGAGGTAAGAGTAAGAATATCTATAGGTTAATATTATTAACTAACTAGGAAGCCAATGTAGTTAACCCCAAGCTGATGGTTCATTTGTTTAAAATGTCTGTGACTTCACTAATTTTAAAGAAAGCAGAGTCCATGTAGCTGTGGGTGGAAGTGGCCCTCCAGAGCCTGCACTGCACTCAAGAGGAGAGGTGGGATCTTTATAGACTAATTGTAAGGCCCGTGGATCATTGTTGTTATGTGACCATAGCTGTGGGTCCTGAAGATAAAGACGGGTTCAGCCTCATCGCTCAGTGTGTGTCCTTTCTCCTGGTTCCAGTTCTAGATTCATCAAAGCACAATGCAGCAGGAATTCCCCCTGCCTACCATGCGATCTCTTGACTTTGGACAATGCAGTCTGTCTCCAATGACTGGAGAGCCAAATAAATTTCTGACCATTACATACTACTGAAAATGTAGTACTCGGCTATAACAACATGAAATAGAGTAAGGCACATGAGCTTTTATATTTTTGATGTTTCCATTGGACATCTGAATACTTTTTTCTCATTTTTTTCCTCTTACAAGGCTGTCCCAGGAAACACTAAGTGCAGCATTCTGTGACTGCAGCATAGAGTAAGACACCTCACCTTTCATATCTTTAATGATTTCATTTAAATGTTCCCCAATTTCTTCTCTGGTATTTTAAAGAATATAGTGGTAACTTAGAACTATCATATGATTGATAATGTATATATAGATTGTTTTATATTTGATTGATGTACTAAAGTTTGGAATAGTTCTGGGATGTGCTGAAAGTCTTTACTAAATCTGTAGTCATCTTATGCCAATAATACAGTTATGTTTTGTGTCTGAAAAGAGTGAACAATATCTTATGGCTATGGGAACACCAGCAGCATCTAAAATTAATAAAAGTGTTAGAAATCTCTACATATACTCTCCCACTGTATTTTATATTGTCTCGAAAAAGTACTACCAATAATTTACTTGCATCTCTCACACACAATTTTATAAAATTTATAGAAAATAACAATTTATACTCATATGATTTCAATGCCTAAATGCATTGTTTGGGGGTGAATGAGAACTCATAAATAATGAGTAGCGAGAAATAGAAATGTTCCTGTGGGTATTCAGGATAGAAAGAAATGTGGTACAGAAACCATGCTCCTCTGAGTGTTACAATCTAGAAGGCTACAATGGGAAAGCTTATGGTATAAACATCATAACTGAATAGGCCACAGCACTATGTGGTCAATGAGGACTTGTGTGAGAAGTCTGAGTCTGGAAAGATAAATAGAAATAAGTTACATCTACAATACTGAAAGGTAAGAAGCATTAGAGTAATAGCATTTCATGGTCAAAAATATATGAATTTGAAATATCAACAAAGTATGTGGATTCACAGAAATCATTATTTTAAGTGACTTATTGAAAGAAACAAGGTGTATAAAGCTAAGAAACTGACATAAGCAAGATCTTTAATAATCAATGAACACTGCTAACTGTGGCATATTTTGATAAACATGTATAACAAATTTACGCATTAAAATTAAATATTTACATGAATATAATTTATATCTTGTGTCAACATGACTAGAAACACAAGGCAGGATGTTTTCCTTATGTTACCTCAGATGAGAGAGCTATAGACAATGAGATTTAACATGCCTAGAAGAAGTATGGGTTAAAATATGGAAAAAAAAGATAATTCCCTGCAGAACATGAGTGATCATTTTCAGCCTGTGTTAGGAAAGTCTAGAGAGCAGAAAGTCGTCCAACATGCTGAGCTTGAAGTGGTCTTGGACAGCTGAACTTTCAGTGCTTACCTTTTCTCTACTTGGAAACTTCTGTCTGTCCCAGTTTTAAGTGCTCTTGATGTTACTGCTGCTGGTAGTACAAAATAAAACCTCCTTGCTCTCTTTTACTTAGGGTAGAAGAACCCAGATCTCAAGTTCTCAGTAGTTCACATATATGGAATATAGCCAGTGTCTTGATTCCCACCATAGCTTCCAAGGCACTTACCTGCATGATATTACTTTTACATAGTGTTTTGATATTTAAGAGTTGTTATAAAAATATATGGAAGGAAACTCTCTTGAGATTTTCTTTCACTAGGGATGAGCTACAGAGGGGTAAGATTAATTAAAATTCCCAATTCTAACCTCAGTATGACACTCTTACTGAGTCCCTCATGTATAATTTTCTCTGATCACAGAGAAATCAAATCACAAATACAAATCACGGGAATCAGTAGGGCTAGAAAATAAAGCCCAATCAGTTATTGTGAACCAAATTCAAGAATACATTAAGAAAATGATCCATCATGACCAAGTGAGATTCATACTGGAATGTAATGTTGATAAAATATTTGTAAATCAATAAATGTAATACAGTGTTCTAATACAACAAATGGGACTACCTAAAATTGAAAAGCTTTTACATAGCAAAAGAAACCATCACTCTGATGGTTTAAGTTTGGTTGTCAACTTGGCCTGTTAGTAATCTTGGGTGGTCTCTGATGTTGTTCACAGGAAGGTAGCCCTCTCAGTAGTGGGCTGGATGTAAGGAGACTCAGGGGAGCTAGAAGCAAACATCCCTTTCTGGGAAGGCAGTGCAGGACAGAAATTTCAGAGACTAAGGAAGTCAACAAGTCTAGGAAAGGTTTGTAAGACCCCACCCTAAGGCTATATAAAGGGGAAGGAAATCTCTCTTTCCCTCTGTCTGTTTTTCTGGTGTTTGTATGGTGCTGGTGATGGTTTTTCTCTCTATCTCTGTTTAGACCAGTGAAAGGGGGCCAGCCTCTTTCGTCATTATGAAGCTTTCTTTAGGCCTGCAGCTTCAATAAATCTTTTCCTCCTATAGCTGCCTGATTTGGAGGTTCATTCCAGCAGTGCATGAGCTGACTACAACATTCACCAAAGCCAAGAGAAAGCCTGAAATGTGGGAGAAAACCTTTGCTAACTATACATCAGACAAGGGGCTAATGACCAGAGTTTACAAAGATCTGCAAAAATTAAACACCAAGGGTTGGAGAGATTGTTTAGTGGCTAATGCATTTACCTGCAAGACAGAAGGACCTGAATTTGATTCCCCAGTACCCACACCCATAAAGCCAGATGTACAAGGTGGCGTATGTGTCTGGAGTTTGTTTGCAGTGGTTGGAGGCCCTGATGTGCCCATTCTCTCTCTCTACCTCTCTCTCATAAATAAATAAAATATTAAAAAATTAAACACAAGAAAATTCTATTGCCAATCACCAATGAGTTAATAAGCTGAAGAGATAGCTCACAAAAGAAGGAACACTAATGACTAACAGTATTTAAGAAAATATTTAACATCACTAGTCATCAGGAAAATGCAAATCAAAACAATTTTGAGATACCATCTTACCCCAGTCAGAATGGCTAGCATCAAAAACCAGTTTAAAAAACGCTGGTGAGAATGCAGGGAAAGAAGAATCATAATTCACTGTGGGTGGGAGTTCAAACTAGTACAGCAATTACAGAAATCAGTATGGATATATCTCTACAATTTAGAACTAGACCTCCCCATTTAACCCAGCTATACTTATCCGGGACTTATAACCTAAGGACTCCACACTGTACTACAGAGATGCATGTTTATTGCACAACCATAGTTATTGAAGCTTTTTTTTCACAGTAGTAAGAATTAGGAATGGCTTAATACATAGTAACAGATGAATGGATAATGGAAGTGCAGTACTTATTCACAATAGATTTCAATTCTGCAGTATGGAAAACATGAAATTGTGAAAACAAATGGATATGTAATATCAGCAGTTTCTTACACAGTTGAACAGTGATGACTGAGTCTTCATCTTGCCTTCAGAATATCTCCATGTGACCTCATACTGTAACACCAAAACTTGTAATAAATAGGAGAATAATGGCCTTTTTGAAAAATAGAAAAATGTTCTTATTGATTTGCTAAAATGAATGAGCTTCCAACCAGAGCCCCTTTACTTTCCTTCAGATTACCATACATAGGTATCTTTTATGTATTGATTATGTTTCTCATTTCTGTGACAAAATACCTGGTGAGAATTAACTTAAAGGAGAAAGGGTTTATTTTAGTATATAGCTCATGCTGGGAAAGAGGACCAAGGAGAGCACTGTCCATAGAAGTGTAATAAGGGAGTAGGATAAAGGAAAGCATGGTGTTACTTGATGATGTCCATACTTTTTTTTAAGGCTTTGGAATTTATAAGAATCAAAAGAACCCAATCATCATCTTTCATTGGGGAAAAGGATCTAAAATCAAAGGGAACTATCTGGCCTCGAGAAATCTGAGAAGCTGTTCTAAAGAGAGATGAGAAATGTTATGCAGATGCTGTCTCCAGCAGAAGGCATGGGAGTTCTCTAAGATATGAGAATCAGCAGTATTTTATAATGGAGGGAAAGTGAATCAAGTCTTTGAAATAGGAAAATATCTATAAAATATCAGAAAGTTAGAGGCATCAGTATAGCCCCCAAACTGCATCCAGTAATCATACAAAAATATGTGATGATGTACAAAATGTATGAAGATTTTTAGTGTTGCAGGTCTATTACCCTTGTGTTATTTCCTTGTGGAAAGGAACTATGCTGTTCTCCATGTCTCTGTATTCCCTAATGTAGTTCTATACACATAGTAAGAATTAGAGAACGCATTTTGAAGCAGGAAAAGGATGTTAAAACTTGTAAAACTATCTAGAGGTGTTAGAGGTAGCTCTAGGTGGATGAAATCAGGGGTATCTCAGGATTCTCCCTCCATGTCTGAACCTATGAATCTAATTAAGCTCTGACACTTTGTGCTCAATCACATGTTATCAATAATCTCATGATTGCCTATGCATTGACATCTCTGGACTGTTCCCTTTACAAAACTCCAGAAATTACAGATTTTTCTAGTGAAAAAATATTTTTTCATATAAAACTTCTTTGTAGGAACTTATTTAGAGCGAGTTTGACATCTTTATTCCTCAGGCTGTATATCAAGGGATTAAGCATGGGAACAACAGTAGTGTAAAATACAGATGACACTTTTCCTTGGTCTTTGGAGCTGACTGATGATGGCTGCAGGTACATGAATGCCAGAGATCCGAAGAAGACAGCCACAGCAGAGAAGTGGGAGCTGCAGGTGCTGAAGGCTTTGAACCTGCCCTCAGTGGATTTAATGCGGAGGATGCTGGCGATGATGAAGACGTAGGAGGTAAGGATGCTCAGTGTAGGGATAAAGATGTTAAAAGCACTGAGGCAAAGAAGTACCACTTCGTTGATGAAAGTACTGGAGCAGGCGAGCTCCATCAATGGAAAGAGATCACAGAAGTAATGGTTTACTATGTTAGCTTTACAGAAAAGCACTTTTAACATGCAGAGGGTATGAGCTGTGGCACCAATAAAGCCCATGCCATAAACTCCACCAACCATCCAGGAACAGACATGGTAAGACATGATAACATTGTACAGCAAGGGGTTACAGATGGCAACATAGCGGTCATATGCCATTGTGGCCAACATGTGACATTCAGATATAACAAACACAAGGAAAAAGTAGAGCTGAGTCATGCATGCAGGGTAGGAGATGACATTCTTCTCTGACACAAAGTTCACCAGCATTTTGGGGGTGATGACCGTGGAATAACAGAGGTCAATGAAGGACAGACTGCTGAGGAAGAAGTACATGGGGGTGTGCAGGTGGGCACTGAGCAGGATCAGGATGATCATGCCCAGGTTCCCCACCACGGTGAGCACGTAGATTCCTAGGAAGAGGAGGAACAGGGGCAGCTGCAGCTCTGGCTTGTCTGTTAACCCAGCGAGGATGAACTCAGCCACCAGGGAGTGATTTCCTTCTGCCATTTTTTATGTGAATTCTATTTAGGAAGTCAGAAAAAAAATGGTATATGTTTATTATCCATTCACACACTGAGGTATGACATAGAATTCAAATGTATTTTTCACCAAGTATCTTCAGACCTGAAGATACTGGCAGCTTCACATGGATGTTAGTTGTTAGTTATGAAGAATTTCATGACTAATGTACAGAATTATTGGCTCTCTCCCTTCTAGTATATAAATGGGTATTTGATCCATTTGACTCAATACTTTTTATTACACTACTCTATACTCTACAAAGAAAGTACTTTTTATATTAAAATAACACCAACATTCACAAAATCCCACAACTAATTCAGTCCTTTATGGTGAGTCATGGAAAAGCTTGCACATATGTTAATATACATACAAGGGTAGCATTCCCTTTACTTTTATCTTAAGGTAATATAATCTGGTCAGAAGTATAGAAACTCAATGGAATGAAATAGCCCACCAGGAAATAAATTTATGGCTATGTATAATTAAATTATTATTAAGGTCATATAATAATTCCATGAGTATAAGGCATTTTTTAACAAATGGTGCAGATATAATTATATAAATAATTGTAAAATATTCGAAACTTTCTCATTCCACATTCTAAAAGTAATTAAAATAAGTTCTATAACTAAATGAAACTACTAACATAATAGTAACAGGGGAAAAACCCAAGACTAAATATTTTTTTTGTATTGGTGATATACATAGGCCTGAAACCATTCATAAAACAACCAGTACATCATAAAAAGTTTAAAATTATGTTTTAAAAGACATACATGGTCCAAGGCTAGAGGGATGGCTCATAGGTTAAAAATACTTGCTTTACAAGTCTTAGGAGTGGAGTTTAAATACCAATAATGAAGGTAATAAGTCAGATAAAAATACACATGTGTTTATAATCCTAGTGTCTACAACAATGGGAGAGACAGAGTAAGGAGAATCTGGAAGCTTGTGGGCCAGCTAGTCTAGTGTTCACAATGGCAAAACCAACAAGAGAAAATCAGTCTCAAACAAGGTGGAACACAAGGACTGACACTCTTAGATTTTCCTCTGACCTCCACAAGCGTGCCCTGGTATGTGTATATGCATATAAACACACACACACACACACACACACACAAACACACACATACACACACATATCTCACACACACACTAAAAGACATAGTCTATAAATTGAAAAGATATCTTTAAGTAATTCATTTTAGGAAGAACTTTAAGGGAGTTTGCATGAAAAATCTTAACTGTTAGCAATTACAAAGAAACAATCCAATGAAAAAAAATGCCCAGATTTCAATAGTTATTCTATTGGAAAGAGCCATTGGCCCAGAAGCACCTGTAAATATACACATTATCATTATTTATTAGGGACATTCAAATCAAACAACAGTGAAATAGCACTTCACATTGATCAGAAAGGTTGTAATGAAATAGAAGTGTTGAGAAAATAGAGAAGCAAGTGGGGTCTAATAGATGGTGGAAATATGAAATGATACAGACTTCCTGGGAAGTGATTTAGCAACACTTCAAAACAACATAGACTTATCATATGGCCTTGAAATCTGGATAAAAGGTTGGAAGCCACTGAATTGAGGCCCCTAGGAACTTACTGCCTGCTTACTTCTGACTCTCTAGTTGGCTGAACACAAGCTTCCATATCTTTGGGCTGGTTATTTTACTAGAAAAGCTTAAGAATGAATACAGGGAGATGACATTGCCTCACAAACTAAATTTTCCAACCCCAGAACTGATAGTTTGCCAGTAATCTTTTATCAGGCCTTCCTGGTGTTATATTTCATGCTTTTGCCTGACTTAAAGGCAGATATTTCATGTTTTTATGGACACTCATGCATCCCCCAAATTTCATGTGTTGGAAACTAAATTTCCTTGCAAAAGTGTTGAGATGTCAGACCATTAAAGGTTAGTTATGAGGCCACTAGATTAATGTTGTTATGAAAGTAAGTCATCACACATGCAGGTTCCTGAAAAGAGCATCAGTTCATTTGTCATCAGTGTGTGTGTGTGTGTGTGTGTGTGTGTGTGTGTGTGTGTGTGTGTGTGTGTGTGTGTGTTTTGCCCTTCAGCTTATCATGTAGAAGCAAGATGACCCTTACCAGTTGTGTCTCTGTGACCTTGACTTCTCAGCCTTCAGAGACTTGAGCAAAAAAATGTCTGACCATTATACAAAAATGTGTTACTCTGCTAAAGCAGCATAAAAAGATTAAGATGCATATCTGTCTATATTTTTTGCTTTCAGCTCTCTTGTGTTTCTGAGTTTCTTGCCTTTCACAAGGCTATCACAGGAAATTTCACTATCTCTTCTCTCATCATGAGGCTTTGACATCATTTGGTGGTTTTGTCCTATTCCAGGTGACCAACGTCCCCTGAAATCTGACTGACACATGTTCTTAAAGTGTACTGTTTCCTGTACTGATGACACCAACCATATGATTGCATGCCTTTGATCCACAAATCCTACTCTGCATCAGTAGTATTAGTCTCCATTTTTCTGATGCACCTTAGAGATGAATCATAAACAAAGTAGGACAAAGTCTCAATGGAATGAAATTGGGTTTGTTTAACATGCTTACAGATGTATGATAGATATACTGCACATATTTAATGAAATGCAATTTGATCAGCTTGGAAATATACAAACACCCAGGACACTACTTCCACAATCAAGATGGACACTGTACATATCATCTCCAAAATTTTCATTGTGCTGCTTTAAAAAAATTCAAATGATTGATATGAGGTCTACTTTCTTTAATTTTGAATGCAAACTAAGGTACTTTTATGTACACTTTACTGTACAAAGCATCTTCATAAGTTTTAAGGATATTAATAACATTACTTAGGATTTATACCAATTGAGCTACTCCTCTCTGACTCTCCTACATTTCATGATCTGGTAATCATTATTATCTTCTCTGCTTCTATGGGATGAACTGTTGTATATACCTTATATATGTAGAATCATTCAGTATTTATACTCTGTGAGTGCCTTATTTCACATAATATAGCCATTCATCAGATCCACCTATGTTGGGACAGAATGGAAGATTTCCTTTGGAGAAAAAAACATTAGGTTCATATAAACATTCAGGATGACTCAGCACCATCATACTATTTATTACTAAAGTGAATCTAGAATTTTAGTTTCATTTTATTTTTTTACTAAAATGGTATAACAAGTGAGTGGCATAGTCTTGAGTTACCTTATGCACACGATACCATCATGCTTTGTAGTTGAAAGTAGAAAATAATATGTAAGAGGTAAGTAACTCTGATAATATCTAAAGATGGGCAGAGTTAGAAGCCAGGAGTTATTACTTCATTACATTTTCTTTTTCTTCTTGAAATACATTTATTCTTTTAATACCTGATGATATTTTATAAGAAATTAGCATGAAACTTATGGAAAACAACAGTGAGTACCACTATTGTGCTGATGATTCAAATGGTTATTTAGCTGTAAATATGGACAGATGCTAAAATATTTAAAAGTGATAAGAAAGGAAAGGACACTTTGGGGATTCACAATAGAGAGACACTTGATGTAGAATTTTTGTTTTTTCAGAGTATTGCAATCTAGAAGGGAAAGAGAGGGTGGGGAGAAACATCATTAATAGGCATATCTATAGAAACATAGCTATTATGATACCAGTCAAGAGTAGGAGAAATTAGAATTCTAAGAGAAAGCTGAGTCTGGAAGAATAAGTAAAAATAAACTAAGTCTGTATAATATTTGTAATTAAGAAGCATTAGCATAACATTTTTATGTTCAAAGTATATGACTCCACCAAAATAAATACTCATAAGTTAATAATTCATAAATGTTAAAGATTTATCACCCACAATATTTATCAAAATTAGATTAATATAAGAGCAACTCTTACTATTATTTATATTATGGATAACCCATACAATGATGTACATATTGTATGTTACATCACAAGAGAAATATACAGCCAACAAGGTTGGAGAACATTTTGTCTCAATAGTGAAATCCATCTTACATTAACCATGTTTGGAAGAAGTAACTTGTAATTTGAAAATGATAATTTTCTGTTTTCTGATATGTCAGGGAAAAATATCATTTTTAGGTAATTTTAGGAAACTCCTATGTCCTTCAACATTCTGAGGACTAAAGGTACACAGACAGGTGGAGTGTAGGTACTCACTTTTTCTCTCCTTGGAATCTTCTGTTCCTGTTATATGTGAGCTGTAAATGAATTGCCCATTAAGATGTTTTTCTTGATACTGTACATCTTGATGTTGATTGATAGTGCTAGCAGACAACTAGAGTTAGATTTCAAGTCCTAAGTAGTCCAAATATATATTATAAATCAAATGTCATAATTCCTTTTGATGCCTTCTAAGCCATTTACCTAAATGATGCCATTTTTACATAAAGTTTTGATGTACAAGAGGTAGCATATGAACACCAAGAAGGAATCTCTCTCAAGATTTCCTCACTAGGGATGAACTACTGGGATAAGAGCAATTAAAATCTATTTTCTATTCTTGGTATAGAATTCTCATTAATTCCCTTGTGTGTAATTCTCTTTGTTTTGAAGTAGTAGTGATCACTAGATTAAGGGCTGGAAACTAAAGTTCCAAAGAGACGGATGTAAGAGGCCTTTATGACAACTTTCAAACTGAAAATGATCCATGAAACTGCGAGGCCATGCTGTCAATGTTTTTCTACTTTTTTAAGATTTGGAGAAACAGATAATTATTTGTAGTTATTGTTAAAAGTTGCTCTTCATATGTCTCTTTATTATTTCCAAGATACCTTGAGTTATTACTTCAGCGAGTGAGTTGGACAGAACAAATTGATATAAGCAAGCAGAAATGTATAGAGATTTTAGTATTAATGACAAAATGAGCTATGTAGTCACTTTGGCATTTGATATAATGTTGGACTTGTTTTCCATTAAGGTATAGGTAAAAAATTCTTAAGTCATTATAATGGATTAGCCTTCTTTCTGGGACAAAATACCTGACCATGATATATATCATATAACAGTTAATAGGAAGAATGCTTTATTTTACTTTACAGTTCCAGGTTACAGTCCTTCATAGCAGGAGAGTCAAAGCAGCAGAAGTGTGGGGCAGCAGGTCACTTTCAGCTCAGTGAAGAAGCCAAGATCAAATTAAGTTGCTGCTCAGCCAACTCTCTCCTTTTTAGGACCCCAACCCATGCTGCCCACAGCTAAGGTGGGTCTTCTCACCTAACTTCCTACCTTAACCTAATCAAGATGATCCTTCACAATCAAGCACAAAGGTTAACATATTCTACTTAATCCCTCATGGGTGTTTCTAGATCCTGTCCAGTTGACAACCACTATAACCATCAAATAACTGTATTCTAGAAATGGGCAGTAGATGTTGGTAACTAGGTTTCTTAAGGTGGAAAGTTCTGGATAAGCAATGGAGGTTTCTAAAGTGAATCATAGGTTATTAAATGAGAGTAGGAAACATATGTATGAATGATATTTAACTCACTATATACACAGATATAAATTATTGATCTACAAGTATAAATATACAATACTAATTATAGATATAGGCTAATTATATATACATATATTTCTTAGTTTAGCCTGCTCAGTGAATTAAAAGCAATAAAAAGCAATGGACACATCCAGCTCCCATGGGTAGATTGGTTACTTCCTGTATAATTCATAACCCCTTATCCCAGTCTAGCAATCTCACTGGGGAGGGGCCCCAGAGGGTTGGGGTCAGGGAGGAGGGAAATGGGGGTGAGTTTTAAGTCTACTTTACTGTTTGTGGGTCTATGGATTACTTGGGGGGACATTGAGCACTGACCCCCTGTTCATCCATGGAGCTGGGTAGGCAGAGTCTTGGGAACATGTGAGCATGTGAGAGGAAGAACTCTCGGGAGCTTGTTTATTGGGTTGGAGAGGGTGCCTTTATGAAGGAAGGAAAGGAAGACGCAGAGGGATAAGCAGCAAGGGGATTGACAGGGACAGGGTGGCCTGTGGATGTCTCATGAATGGATTGGCAGGGGCCAGCTGCATAGATAAACTGGAAGGACTTTCTCATTGCCTGAAACTTGTTATTATCTAATAGCTGAATTATATGAACTCCAGTAAACTCAGGTCTTGAATTGCCTGGGTTTATCAGGGTTTGTTGGGTCCCTCCAGGTTGGGGAGGGAAGGAGTCAGCCAAACTCCTGCCTCTTTCAGGATGAGATTATCAAGGTTCCAGGTCAGTCTCGATTTTCCTTTAGCCCCGTGTCCTCTGTGCCTCTCAGTAGGGTCCTACAACTGTTGAGATCTTAAGAGTCTCTGGATTTCTGCTTTGGTCTGTGTTGGGTATCATTGGTGTCTGTCTCTATTACCCTTTCATAGGTTCTCTTATTTGCTATGGAGGTTATCTTGCTCATCTTGTTACTTCCACAAAGATTTCCTTTGGGCCCTGTATGATAGGTTAGGGGTGGTTCATCTCCTGCCTGGGTGTCAGCCATCATCCCATGTCCTGTTGTCCAAATTGGGTTATTCACGGTTCTCACTGTCTTCTGAAAAAATACAAACAGACTCTCCAATAGAGAGTAAGATCAGCATAGGTTAAATGAGACAAACATTGATAATTTGGTGAGACTCTACTGGGTGACACCTCTCTGTAGATCCCTGATTAATATGAGTTTCCCTTTGGAGTCTGTGTTCTTGGTCCTCATAAGATTTCTCCTTGGATCCCAGTTCCAGTTAAGGGTTCCTTGTTAATGAACAGATCTCTTAACCAATCAGCATTACCTACCTACGTTTCATGCCAGCATCGCACAAATGAGCACTTCCTGACTTGCTCTCTCTGACATATAGCAGTGTTTACAGCTGTCTATTTTATTATATATCTAATTTATCAATTCATAAACCTTGGTTGTTTCTATTCTTGAATGATGTTGCTATGGAGACATATGTGCAAAGAGCTGTTTTGAGGATATGTTTTCATATTTGTGGGTATATTCATAGAACCTGATTTTCTGAATACTATGGTAATTTTCTTTTAAATATTTTTTGAGGAGAAGTAAGTCTATTTACATGTTGCTACCGTAGTATTACATATTCCCATTAACAGTGGACAAGGATTCCAGTTCCTGTATATCATAGTCAACACTCATTATCATTGCTATTATTTTTAGTATTAACAATATTAAGGTACTCTTTTGGTGCTGTTTTGATTTTCATTTCTCTAATGACTTGTGATATTGAACATTTGTTCATATGCTTGTTAAACATGCACATTTTCTTCAGCAAAATGTCTATTTACATCTGTTGCCCATTTTTCATTCAGACTATTCTTTTGTTTGAGGGTGGAGAAAATGTGCTAATACTAATAAACAGGCTAAACCATCAAAGACAACTGTAAATATTTAATCAATTCCATGTTAGGGTTAGGATTAGGTTGTGTGAGATTACAAATATGGACTACCACTCCTGGTAGTATTTGTTTTACTGAAAGCTATTTTCTAGAGAATTTAAAAACCTGAAACATGGGATCAAATGAATCTTTTGTTTACCAGAAACAGAAAGTTAGTAATAGAAAATAATTCAGAGTAATTATTTAGGGGGTGCAGAAACAAGGAAGTTTTTTCTAACCCCACAGGTGAAGTAGTTAACACGCTGTGTGTACATTATGCCAAATGGGAGTGGGAATCTCAGAGAAAGTCTACTTCAGGTCAAAGAAAACTGTCAGAGAGAAAGGTATAACAGTGACAAAAGAATCAGTTCTACCCAAAGCCCTAATGATCCTAAGTGGTATGCACCTATCAAGACAGCACAAAAATATATTAGGCAAAACCTGATGAAACTAAGAGGAGTATCAGTTTCTCACTGTTCACGAAGCTATGGCTGAGTTGGAAGATGAACAGCAGATATCCTGGGATCCATAGTGTGGTTGCTTGAGTTGAACTGGACAGGTGATGGTTGTCATAATGTCTGTACAGAGCAGATTTCCCTATAAGAGATCCTGGACAGAGTTTGAGTGGAAAAAATGTCAAGAAAAGGTTATCTGTTATTTTTCCTGAGACCAAGTTTGTAGCAGTTAGGAAGCAAGTACTGGGTGAAGGCAACAAACAGATGAAATGACTTCTTTCATGGGCTCCTTCATAAGAGTATCTCAGGCTCCAGAAACCACAGATGGTTTGTATGCTTTTCTAAAACACAAAGCACCAATCATGAAAAGAGGCTTGAACAAATGTATCAAAATACTGCTTGCTGATTGTGATGACCAAAACTTGCTGAGCTATGAAGTCTATAAGATTGGCATAATATTTCATCCCATGGAAGCTCATTTGGAAGCATGAGTTTAGGGAAGTTGGTACGTATACTTTTCTTTAAGTAGGACATAGTCTCTGTCAAGCAATTGGCTTAACCACATTGAGGAAATACTCATATGTGAATATACCAGAAGACTGGCTTTTAGTGACCGGATACTATCTTTTTAAAGCTGAAGTGCTTTACCTGCTCCCCACTCTGAACAGTCAGGTAGAACACTCAAAGTGATAGGGAGTCAATGATATAATGCCCAAACTTCTTATTCACACAGGAGTTCTTACTGGTAAGTCTGTTATAGATCTATACCCTCTTCAATTTCATTGTTGATGTTACTGTTGTTCCATTTCAGTCTGATCAAAGCAGATCCCTTTCTTTTGCTATATCCTCTAATTGACTCTTTATGCAGACTAGGCAGGAGAAAAAAACAAATAAACAAAAAAGTCACTCCAATACATTTCTGTCCTTGTAGAGAAAAACAGATGTTTGAATATTTGCTTAAGAATTTTCCTTCCATCCCTGAGTCATAAAAAGGGACCAACCAGGTCATCTAGGAAATTTGACTGAAGCTGTTTTCATTTTTTTAGCAGTTCAAAGGACTAGGGACTTCAGGAAGAGGTAAGTGACAGAGCTGTACTCCGCCAGCACAGAGGCAGGGTCATCCCCCCACACACACCAGAAGAATGAGCTCACACTCCCCCTCCCCAGCTCACATCTATTGTACCTCATTTTAATGCCCCAGGGATAGGAATAAGTCATGGTAGGTAATCTCTGCGGATCCAGTGGTGTTGGAATTTTTTATTTTGGGGGGGTGGCTAGGATGGGAGGACACAGGAGTCACATTTCTAGTTTCTACTAAAAATCTCATGGCCAGCCTTCCTACAATACCCTTCCCTCTTCCATGTCCTGTTTTTACAATCTCTCACTTTCAGACAGCTGATGTTGTCTCAATTTTATGTAACAGTTGAGCTGTGGATAAAGACACAGCTTCAATGCCTCACCCTTTCCAGGGCATTGTAGCCTCTAAAGCCCCTGGCCAATAATTTAAGGTCCTGAAGCTCTGCTTTTTGTGAACAATGAACAGCTCATAATGAAAATCTAAGAATGATATCACCCTACTCCTCTGGCTTTCTGATCATTTCCTTGGCAGGATTCCAGGTTCTCTGCCTCTTCCAGGCAACAGCCTCAGCAACTGAGCTGTCAGGCTTCCTGCCTACTTCTGAACTGCTCAGATCTCTGATTCAAATATTCCTGAGCTTCTGCCACAGAGAAGGTCTCGGTCTTGAAAAGACACCTCCTTCACTGCCCCAGCTCAAGGTAGTATTTATTGCCTTTGGCCACTTCCAGAGCTATCTCTGTTTCCAGCAGTACAAGGTATCGTTCTGATGTTCCTTCTGAGAGAAGAAATACTCCTATCTAAATATGATTTGTTTTGTCCTGGAAAGGGCGAGAAAGAGTATAAAACAGAGCAAATTTCACTCACTGAGAGCTTTGCTTTGGGGTCAAAATCAGGAAATATAGGTTATTTAAATGTAGGGGACCCTGTTCTAGCCACCAGGGGTAAGAACAGCTTGCCTCCAAATGCTGCCTGACACAGTCAACATTTTAGCTGTTTGTTTCTCAGCAGTGTCCTGCTATAACCTGCCTGCTGATGGAACTAGAGAGCCTTCCCTTCCCAGCTCCAAGCCCAGCTACCTGCCCCTTGTCATGGTCTGCTCAGAAGTCCTTTTCCTCAGCCTATTGCCCCTAACTCCCTCCCTCTTCCACTGCATCACCAGTGACCTGCTAACTTTCTGGCTATCAAAATGTGAATCATTCAATCAAGTTCAGGTTTTCTACGTTTGCAAAAAATAGTATATCTGCAATAAGAAAATTTGTTATTGTTTTCTATAGTTTGGTTTTGTTATTAGTATCAATCCGTATGGCATGAGTTAGGCTAGGTCCACAAGAAATACAGTCAAGTGACTTGGGTATTGGTGAATTCCTCCATCCTTTGTTTTGCTCCAGGGTGAGTTTCCTGCTATAGGCAGTCAACTAGTGTTACTAGAAATTCTCCTTTCCTTGGTGCAGATGCCTCAACCATATGACCTTTTCTGCTGGTCTCCAGTGAAGTACTTTTCCTGATTAAGCTCTGTTTTGGCTTAATAACCATCTCTGTGCTGCTATCCAAATGTGAGCCATTCTAACAAGATCAGGTTTAACTTTTCTTTTAGTTTTCAAAATAACAAATGAAGAAAGAAAAGCCCATTTGAATTTTCTTTTGTTTTTGTTTGGTGTGAGTTTGAGAGAGGTTAGTTTCATAGGAAATGCCTTTGATGTGAAAGGGACAGTTACCATGGATACTGCTTCCTGTTGGTTCAACTGTCCCTTGGGCCCAGGTCCAGACACAGAATGAGGACCTGGAACATTCTAGACGTGTTCTCTAACTCTGAGATACAACCTCAAATGTAAAGTTTGTTTTAAATGGTGACAAGGTAGCTTAAAGGGTGAGGAAATGGTCCTGTCCAGAGTTTCAGAGTCCTTGGTGAGAGACAGTGCATTGAAAACAAAAGCTGAGCTCTCAAGACCCCCATTACCTCATCTCTTGGTGTCCAGGAGGGTGAATTTGCAATGCCCATGATCACTGGGATTCAGGATAAGTACATGCATGCCAGTTGTTCTCAGTACCCTCTGTGCTACACCGGCTGCCAATTCTGCTGCTTGGTGTAGGAGTTCAATCCTGCTGGTGCTCCACACCACAGCTCAGGTCAGACTTTTCCCACAAGAGGGAGAGCTAAGGCTGGTTCTAATTTAGACTGGCCTAGAGCAGTTCCAGTGGAGGTGAGGTACATCACTTGGATTCGACCAACACGTAGACTCCAGGGATAAAATAATCCTATAAATTCTAGCCAAGAAGCATGAACTCTTTCTCTAGACATCACACACATTTGTCTAAGAATCAAAAGCATTATAATCAAATTTATCAAATATCATCAAAAACAGACAACCTTTTATTAAATACATATGTTGTACACACACACACATTGTTAGAATGTCTTGGACAGAGAAGACATAGTGCTTGGTTTCAGCACTGAGCACCTAAAGCAAATCCACCAGGCCAGGGGACTAAATGCAGAAGTCCATGGGATCACACAGCTGCTCACAGATCTCTGAAAATCATGACCAAAGTGATAAAGACAAAGGTTTATTAAGTGACAATAACAATGCAAATGAGAACACTACTAACATCTATCTTCACTGATTAAATTTTTGTTGTGGGTTTGACCCTTGTCTAAGAAATTAAAATAAAATTAATTCATATGTGAAGTGCAGGTTCTTTGGTTCACATTTAAGAAAGAGAATGTTAATATACAAAAGGGTTAAGATATGACATGTATTCGGTATCCCTAAAGGATGGTGTATTAAACAAATTAAGACAAATTATAATTTATGTGAAGCGCCTCAGTCTTGCTGCTTCCCAAGTAGGTTGAGCACTCCCTAGGAGCCTCCCTACTGGTACCTCTGTCCTCATCTCTCCATCTTCCTCCTTCTAGCTTAAAGGCTAATCCTCTGAAAGCATTCTCCACCAGAGGGAAACTCATAGGGTGCAGGTGTTTAAAAGATTAAATCCAAACATGGCTCTCTTTGTGTCACTTTTCTACAGAAACCTAGTGCCACCATGGAGTATTCATGGGTTTACTCTCTGCCCAGTGAGAGCCAGGTAAGCCTGAATTGTGGCAATGCAGGTAATCTTTGGTACCTAGTACAACTGCTCTCCTGTGGGTGATTTTCTTTTAAAACTTGTTGCACGCCACTCTTGCTCTTTCCCCAGTGGCTCTAAGGAGCATCCTGTGACCTTGTCCATCATGACTTTGTGGCTGATGTGTCTGCAACCTTGAACTATGAGAATGAGAACAAAGAGCTTTTGGAGACCTTCTTTGCCTGCCTCATGGATGAAAACTCTGTTGCCTATAGCTTTGAATTCTTAGTGGATGGGAAGAAAATTGTTTTATTTCAACATTTATGTGTCACAGTCTTCCAACAAGACATTTTTTTTCGGTAAGTCTCCTAAAAGACCACAGAGAATATTAATGCAACATCAGGGCAAGAATAAGGGAAGAAAATCCATTTGAACAGAAGAAAGATTAAGCGGGGATGAGGAATTTTTCTGGGATGGTTGAGGGAAGAGACTCTTATTTCATCTGCTGTTCCTCATCTCTGCTGACTCTTTCTTTCTCCTCCTCCCAGGCTCTGCCATCCCCATGCTTGTGCAAGCTGCCAACACTTTTCTGAATTCTATGGATATGGCTATCGTTGCTTCCTAGGATTCTACCCAGGAAAAAGGCCAATCCTAAAAACCATGAAGTCCCCCATCTTTCTTTTGCTGCCATGAGTTTATGTATTATATTGTAATACAATCTTTACTCCCTGTCCCTCCAAAATGGAAGATATCATCTCCTTGCTTCTCTATTCCAGGTCCTTTTGGATGTGACTCCTTTTCCCCAGCATGTCGTTAATTAGAAGTGAAGCTAGTCATCAAACCTGTTTTCTTTCTTGCAAGAATCCAGTGCATTCAAATGCAAAATGCTATTTCTAATTTTTTTTTGTGATTGCAAGAGAATTAGGTGACAGGGACTCCATACTCAGCCCTGCAGCACAGATCCCAGGCAATATCTGAATTAGATTTTAATTTACATTATCATCATCCATTCATATTTTATCTTGAATAATTTTAAGACTTTAGTGATAAGCTGTTTATAAATATTTATTTATTTGAGTGAGAGAATGGGTCCACCAGGGATCCTGCTACTACAACTGGACTCCAGATGCATGCACCACTCAGTGCATCTGGGGAATCTAACCAAGGCCATTAGGCTTCACAAGCAAATGTATTTAGTCACTCCAGACCAAAATCTTTTTTTTGTAGATAAAAATTTATTTATTTATTCACTCATTTATTTATTTTATTTTCCATAATGAGTTACAATATTTAATGGGCAAACAATGAGTTGTTATTCCCAGTTCCCCAATATCCCTTTTCCCCATTCCCAATCAGCTGGATATCGTGGGCCAACTGGATCAGTCCTTGAGGCAGGGGACCATGGACTCTGGGGCCCCCAAGGATAGATGCACTATGCAAATGATTGACAGAGAGGCTACTAAAACTAGAACCTAGCTAATTCAGAAATGTGTATCTCAGTTAACCTATACTGATCTCACTCTCTGATGGAGATTCTGTTTGTATCTTTCAGAATGCTGTGAGAGAGTGGTGGATTATCTAACCCTACCAACAAACCGCAGGCCAATAGCTGACATCCTGGCAAGAGATGAGCCACCCCAGACATACTGTGGAGGATCAATATGGAAGCCTGCAAAGAATGATGAGGTGAACAAGTGACCCATAGCCACAGCCAATCAGTCAACACAGGATAAGCCAGTGAAAAAGACACCAATGATTTTCAACACAACCTAAAACAGTAGTACAGAGACCCCTAAATTCTCAACAATAAAGCATCCTTGATACTCACCCAGCATGACACAGGGAACTGAGCGAAAGAGGGGGCGTAAAGATTGTGAGAGCCTTGGTGGGAGAGAATAACCAAAGACATGGTCCCCCTCAGTTACAGCATACTAGGGCCAGCGGAACCGGGCTGACTCCTAGGCTATCCATAGTCTCCAGCCCCAAGGACTGATCCTCTATTTCTCTATGATGTAATTAATATTGAGATTATGTCATTAGTTAACCATTGTTGAATTTATATTTAACCTGCTAGATATTAGAGACTAAGCATTCCTCAAGGGACCTTGCCTTGTGTTGCAGGGGGGACAGGGAGATTATGTGTTTCCTGTTGTACATGGGATAGTTATATCATGTTAGGTGGAATTATGATCTTATTACTTTCTTTATTTGGAAATTAAGTATGATGTAAAGAGATATAATTTGATGTCAAGTTGAAAATGGGTGGACTTATAATGGTTAAGTTTTGTTGTCAACCTGACATGTTTAGTAATCTTTATTGGGTCTCTGAGGTTGTTTATAGGAAGCCAGCCTCTCAGTAGAGGGCCAGGATGTAAGGAGGTTCAAAGGAGCTAGAAACAAATATCCCTTCCTAGAAAGGCAGTGCAGAAAGGAAATTACAGAGACTCCGGGAGTAAACAAGTCTGGGAAGGGGTTACAAGAACCTGCCCTAAGGCTATATAAAGGGGAAGGAAATCTTTCTCCTATTGTTGCCTGGCAGCTGGTGCTGGTCCTGACTTGTATGTGCATCCATCCTGCTCTCTTGTTGGCATTGGAATGAAGTTTCCTCAGCTTTTCAGCCTGGACTAAAGACCAACAGCTCCCCAAGAAGCCTTCAGGCCTTCAGCATTGGATTGGGACTGCTGAAGCATCCAGTCATATGGACTGAGTGGCTATTGGAGCCTTGACTCTTGAGCTTGCAGACCCCTTTTTCCTACATTTCATTCTGTCCCTCCACAGAACCCTGACACAGCGGAAGTGGTGATTAAATATGTATGCTGTTCTCACTGTTAGCTCGTGAACCTTCTCCCAGGAGATAGTGGAAGACACTGAGGAGACACAAATATCATCAAAGCAGAACCTTAGATGCTGTGGAGAGCACAGCACTAAAGGAAATTTATAACATGCCCATCCAAGGCCAAGGGAACATTGTGGAAGAGCAGGGATAAAGAATATAAAAACAACAGGGTGGGAAGGAGTACTCTGAGGCATTGATCACCCCCCATAGAGACTAACTGATGATTGATGACCCCACAGTGATTACAGATATCCCCACCGAGAAGAACTCTGAGTGGAATGGGGTTCAATAGAGTATAACCCAATGGGAATATGACCAATTTGCAATATGCTCATATATTAAAGTTCTCAATAAAAATTTTAAAGTTAACTTTGAAATTATAAAGGCAAAGAGTTTTATTAATATTGTAAAATAATATCACAGTATGTAACACTTATTTGCATAAGATTTCTTGTGAGAATTCTTTTTAATCTTAATATTATGCTTTACCTTTGGTTTAAAATATGAAACATTAGGACCTGTTTGTATATAACCTATGTTAGGTGCTGGCATGATTCATAACTCACGGTGTTTCTAAACTGTTTGGATGGATGCTGGCATCTGGCCTCTGGGGAATGCATAATAGCTCCCAATCTTCTCTATAATGTAGGAGAAGCTTAATCTTGCTAGGTTTCACTTTGTTTTGTGTGGTAGTTTGTAGGGGTGTCCCCCAGTAGATTCAAGAGTTTATTAAACTTTTTCTCCAGCTGTCTGGCTGTAGAGCGTGTCACCTTGGCTAGAGTCTATGGTACACCCTAAGGTGTTTTGGGGGTAGGTCTGGAATTCCATTTATACTTGTGCAAACAATACTCTGAGCTCCAGACTGGAGTTCCTGCTGTTTTTGAGCTTGAATGTGCTTGCTTGCTTTTGGAGTAGCTGGTGATGGGTTTTTCTCTCTGCTTGGACCTGTGAAAGGGGGGCCAGCTTCCTTCGCCATTATGGAACTTCCCCTGGATCTGTAACTTTAATAAATACTTTCCTCCAAAAACTGTGCCTGGTTTGGAGATTCATCCCAGGGGTGTGTGGCTAACTACATTACTTTGAAACGAACGTTTCTCTATATAGAAACATCAGTATAATTTACAAGCACTTTAGAGTTTTTTTGAAGGAATTCCTACTTAATTCTATTCAATACTAACTGTTTCTTCAGACAACATTTGATAGTAATGAGTGTATTGATATTGCATCTGTCTGAAGGGGGGATTATAGCTACTTATGCTGTGTCTTATTGTTTTTTCTTAGTCAGCCTGTGCAGCCACATGTTCATATCCTTTGTGAAAACAAATGGCTCTTTCCAGAGCATTAAAATGACACATTGCTGGATGAGTTGATTCTTCTGTGAAGACTCATGACAGAAGGGAAGAGGTTGTACTGTCATCTTCTTACTCAACAACCTCTTCATAATGGCTAGGCATTTTCTCAACTTAAGAGCAGTTCTTTGTCTACTTTTCACAATCTCATGCATCTCTTCTAGTTTCTATCCTTAATTTTGTCATGTTAGGTTCATTCATAACATTTATTTAGATGTTATTTTATCTTTCTGGAAGGAGCAAGTTTTCTGTCATAAGTAATGTGCTATCTAGATATTATTTCGGCATTTTCTGTTTTTTTGCTGAAGGATGCCTCTTTTCTAAGAAAACTTATCACTTTGTCACCTGTCACCCATTGTGTTACATGCACACCATGAAACCTGTTGTGTTTCAGTTTGTTGATGGTAGTTTGGTTGGTTGGCATCTTCAGGAACACATCTGAATCTCCTTCAACTTCCATTCAATCTACATTCATGTGGGCTTCTTCTGGGATATTCCCACTACTTACTCTTAGGTTGTACTTACTCATGGCCCTGGGAGTGCTTCCGGCTTTAATCCTTTTATTCAGTTTTTTTGTCTTGGAATTACAGTTCTGAAAATTTACCCAGCAGAGTACAGACACAGGGGATTCTTCACTTGTGGTGCCCAAATCTCTACAACATCCTGTGCCTACTGACCTGAAATCATCATTTACCTCAGGCCACACCCTACTCATTTTTTTCCATAGTGAAAATGTTAAACATTTCCTGACCTATTCTAACTTCATTAATTAATTAAGAAACAAGGAGATGAAGAGAGAGGATATTCCAAAGTGCCTGTCTTACTCTTTGGGAATGAACCATTAACTGTGTAATGGGTTTTAACGATGTATTCTCTTTTTACCATCAACCTTTCATTTACTTCTTTTACGTAAGGACCTAGAAGGAAATTTCTTGTCTGAAAGCATTGTATCTGTGTTATCTATAAAGTTTTGAAGTTGGCATGCCTCTGTATTCCCAGACACTACATAACAAACCCTATACATGATGCCATTCCTGATATTACAACCTGAGTAAGGGAATCCAGAAGTTCAAAAGCAGCAAGAGACTGACTTCTTATTCCCATAGGGTCAGCTACTTTTTTTCCTGGCTAAGGATAGAAAGGAGCTGTGACTCTAAGAAATTTTCTCTCTGTGTAAAATAAACAGTCATCTCATAATTGTATTCTACTTAAACAATAATTGTTCTCCCTTATAACACACAAGCATTTCACATGCTCTATTTCTTTATTTTATTTTATTTATTCATTTTCAAGCAGAGAGAGAGAGAGAGAGAGAGAGAGAGAGAGAGAGAGAGAGAGAGAGAGAGAGAGAGAGAGAGAGAACACACACCAGGGCCACCACCTTGTGGGTCTGGCCCATGTGGGTCCTTGGAATTTGAACCAGGGGCCTTAGGCACTGGAGGCCAGTGCCCTAACTGCTGAGCCATCTCTCCAGCCCCAACACATGCTCTATTTCTAGATTCTGCTGGGGAGACATTAATATGAATATTCACTCCAGATAAGCCAATAATGACATGACTGAACAAAGAAATGATTCCACCCAAATCTTGCTTGGTGAATCAGTGGGAGATCCAAAGTATTTTATTCAATGTACACATGTGTACAAATATGAAGACCAGTGTTTAGATTTTACTATATTTGCATTGACAACCACAAAAACAAATTATTTCATGGAAACACAGTCAAATAGCATAAATAATCATTTATCAGATCAAGTGAAATACTAAAATAGTCGAAATACATACATATGATTTTACTTTTATTCCTCTGCTATGAGTTTGTAACATTTATGTTTTCAAAAGCAATTTTCTTGAGGAATAAAGTATACCTTAGAATCAGAGCAAGTATTGCTGATCATATGACCTAAAAGGTTTAAGCTAAAAGTTCTAGAGTAAGTCATTAGTTGAAAAAGAGCTTTGTTTCTTAAGTACAATTTATAATATTGTTTACACCTTGTGCTTAAACTGATGTGGAGTGAGTTGCTTCATTGGGTAGAAATTCATTTCTATCCTCATGTGTTACTTTCCTGTGTTGGTTCCTAATGTTGTGGGTTTCAGAGTCAATGATGCCTCTGTAGGTTTTAGATGAGCTTAGAACTCCCCAAGCCACTGGTTTTCAAGTTCTTCTCTATGATTAGAAAAGATTTGAAAAACATGGACATACCAAAGGGCCAATGATGAAAGAGTTAAGAGACAGGAAAATCAGAAAACTTCTTAATCTAAAAGGTTTTTTTTTTTTTTAACCCTTCTACATAGGACTAGTCCAGAGAGGAAAAAAACCAGTGAAATCAAAGTGGCAACTTGGATCAGATCTTTTTACAAATTAGGCAACCAATTGGGATGAGGCTTATTTCCAAGTTCAAATGGATATGAGTGATTTGCTTGGTTAGTGGGCCAAGGAGGAGAGTGCTGACTCAATACGGGCCAGCCCATGGAGGAGGATTGGAGGACATGGAAAAGTTAACAAGAAAATCATGAATATGTATGCATAGACTCTTCCTGGGTGGGTGCGAGCAATTCTGTGACTTTATCAGTGGGATTGTTCTTAATCCCTATGACAACGGTGTTTTTTAAATTTGGTTGTGAGGCCTAATATCTGTTCAATAGTTTTTAAAATTTACAATGAATGAAAATGGAAAATAATAGCTAATCGAGGATGGGAAGATTAGCAAATTGGATATTACAGGTTTCTGAGAAAAACAGCCAAATAGAAAAATGTGGTTTAGATTGGTTTCAGATGGGAATGATTTTTTTCTTGGCTGAATTGCATAATCTTAAGTGTTGCTTGAAAAATTTGAATTTGTGAGAGCCAACTTTGAGTAATGCTTAGTTTATGTGTTTTAAATGTTCTCAACACACACAAGAAAGTGCATATGCCACACACATAACACACAACACAAACACTCTTCACACACACACACACACACACACACACACACCCATGAAAAACAAAAACGTTTTATGTGTTATTCAGAAAGTGACATTGGTAGAATACACAAAGTATAAAACTCCCTCATGAAACAACTCATTCAATTTTTGATTATACAAATTTGTGCCTTCTTTTACTTTAAGTAAAATAAGTTATTTCATGTATCTGAGAATTTAAATACATAGTTTCATTTCTTCCTTTGAAATTTTTTCTGTTACCATAGGTCTTAATGGAAAGAATAGGTAGTTCTTCTTTTAGTCTTTGAAACTGGAAATAATTTCTTCATACAATAATTTTTCTAGAAGTCCCTGACTGTACTAGCTGTAGACAGAGAGGGAAAGCATGACACTGATATCACTAAGCTTGTTGCCAGGCAACCCAGGGATATCTGCCTGGATCACACAACAGACCATCCAGCTTGCCTTTCTGTACAATATGAAAGGATTTTATATCAAGGGCACGCTTCACAAAGTGGAAAATGTGTTTTTTGGTCACTCTCCTATCATAAATGTTATGTAGTCATGTGTGTTAAAAATAGATGAATAGTAACTGATCAGGGATGGGGAGGGGGGGAATTGGGGAATTCGGGATAACAACGCATGGTTTGCCCACTAAATAATGTAACACATTATGGACAATAAATATATATTAAAAAAAATAGATGAATATCCTAAAATAATATTTTGCATTACTAAAATTAATAATTTATGGGGTTTTGTTAAGGAAACTGTATGAGCATTTATGAGATTACTGAGCTAAACCTTTGAAGATGTCAGTTTTCACTGGGTGGGAAGAATAGGGGACTCACATGACACATGTGAAAACCCTTCCCAATGCCAGCAAGACAGGTCAAGCCCTAGAAAAGTTAGATTTTGGGGTTAATTTTTCTGAGTGTTGACTTCAGTTTTATGTTTTTGAGGTAGTCATGCTAGAGAGCTTTGGTTGGCCTTGTACTCATGGCAATCATCCTGTCTCAGAATAACAAGAGCTATGATTATAGGCATGGCCCACCACAACAACCTATATATGCTGCTTAATAACCTTTTTTGTGTGAAATAGGGGAAGTCAAATGACTATAGGAAAAGGAGAATAATTACATTCTAAATGGGCAGAAGTATAAAACGGCTGGTTTGACACATAGTGTGACTGTCTAAGTCTCAAGATCTTCTACCTTTAGCCACCAACAAATGGATGTCCAAATATTTATTTAGTAAGACATAGGGATTAAAGAGGCTGTAAAACATAAAATGTTGTAGGCAAACTAAGTATATTGTTACTTTTATTATGTACTTTTATTAAGGAAGAGGAAATTGAAGGTTGATGATAAAAGAAAATATACTTTTGGAATCAATTATAAGCTCCATAATGGTGTCCTTTAATTCCCTGTTATTCAAGGAATAGATTAGTGAGTGTAGCATGAGTGAGTCAATATCATTTAACATTGGCACCAGAGCATGAAGCAGAGGACTAGGTGAGTGGAGGAGATAAATGATAGGTCTCTAGGCAGGCGCCAAGAACAGCAGGGAGATGGAGAACTTTCTGTTTGCACTGTACTGAAAGGATGCTCAGAACAACCTCAAGTGGGTGTTCCAGACACAAACACTGAATTTAAAAGCTTCAGAGTGAGCAGGCCAGCATTAATGGAACCATTCCTTAGGGCAAGACACAATCAGAACAAGCAGCAGGAATGTCAGAGAAGAAATCATCTACCAACATGGGCTGATGTTAGTGCAATTGAAAGGTAAAATTTGTCAGAATGCTGACTGGAAGACACCCCACCTGTCTGACCAAGATTCCAAGATGCACATTTCATGATAAGCATGCATCTCAGTCGCTGACAGATGGCACTGAAGTGGTCTGTGCTCCACATAGTGCCATTCCAGTTCCTTACATGACTGTGCAGTCCTGTTGGTTCTGGGCATTCATTGTAGCTCAGGTCACAGATGGTCACAATTGAGAAAGACAAGGTAGCCAATGATCAGATTCAGAATGGCCTCAGAGCATCTTCTGAGGGCATTAGAACCCACCACCAGCACTAGTCCAACTGTAGACTGGATAAGACAGTCACGCAAGACCTCACCCAGAAGCATGAACTCTATCCCTTTCTTATATAACATAAAATGCTTATCTAGATAATCACATTTATGACATATGACCAGTGTTGTAGTCAACTTTCTCTGTTGCTGCACAAGAAGAAAATGAACAAAAGCTTCTTGTGGAGGAATGGGTTTATTTGGCTAACAGACTCGAGGGGAATCTCCATCAAGGCAGGGAAAATGATGGTATGAGCAGAGGGGTGGACATCACCTCCACCACAGCACTGCAAACAGTGTCAGAAAGGTGTGCCAAACACTGGAAAGGGGAAGCTGGTTTATAATCCCCATAAGCCCGTCCCTGACAATACAGATCAGGTGAGGTTCTAATACCCAAACTGCCATCAGCTGGGGATAGATCATTCAGAACACATTTGTTTGTGAGGGACACCTGGATCGTACCATGACAACCAGTAAAGCCTGGGAGAAATAGAACCCATGGCATGTATCCCACGGCATACATGGAATCTGTACATTTGAGGAGGTCTTAAACAAAGAAAAGAAGCAGCAGCTTGTTTCATTTCCAAGTTTGAAAGAGAAGTGTGGAAGGAGTATATCTATGACACAGGAATCCATTTGGATCACACAGGGTTTTCCATGCAGGTCTGAGAACAGACTGACTGGCATGAATAAAAGTAACAACAACAGCAGGAAGAGACAGATATGTGTCATCAGTGACTAAATGACTTCTCTGGGACAGGCATTGTCTTAGAACTTTACAGATATAAATGCATATGTGGAAATCAAGCGTGTGGTTCTAACTTAGGAAAATAATAGTGAGATTCAAAAGAGTTAAATGATGGCACCTATTCACTTTCCTGGAGTAGTTCATTAAACACTCTGAAAATTGAGTTGGGGTTTTAAGTAACCTCAAAGTGTTTCAGAAATTGCCCCTTTAGTTGGATACCTTTGGTGTATTTACCCAGAGCCTCACCATTGGCATCTGTCACCTTCTCTCCATCTGCCTTTTTCCTAGTTCATTCACTATTGGTCTAAATGTATTCTCCTGCCAGAAAGGAAGCACAAAGCCTCTCTTATCTCTGTACCATTTTCATTAAATTCTATTTTTAGACACAATTTTCTTATAATGATCTGAGTTGTGAGAGAATGCGTTATCTTTATTTTGGAGTGAAACAAGTTACAGAGTATGTTCTTATACATATACCAGCTTTATTTACTTTAACAAGTAAATATTCTGTGAAGAGACTGTAATAAATAAACTATATTGATTCTTGCATGATTTGACATTTGTTTGGCTTTAAAAATGCTGTTATGAATAATGTCATGTTCTTAAGTGTGTGTTCATGTGAATGCAGGCAAGCATGGGATGTGGTGGTAGCAAAGGGTTAGACAACTTCCCAGTTCCTTTCCTACCTTCCTCCTTTTTCCCAGGTAGCGTCTCTTTTATTTGTGGGTCTCTTGGCTGAGCTAGCTCTTGGCTTCTCTTGCCTTCTTTATAGGTTTTTTTTTTTTTTTTTGGATTGCAGGAGCCTGTCATAGCTTCCAACTTCACATGGGGTCTGGAGATCTTAACTCAGTTATCCATGCTTACATTTCAAGCATTTTATCCACTGATCCATCTCCCCTGACCTGTTCTTATGGACTTATATTTTATTCTTACACGTTTGTAAAAATTGATCCTTTATTTTTTTTCAAATTTCACATCTATGGATTCAATTAATGATTAGCACTTGCATTTAATCTATTATGCCAAGCAATCTAGTGATGATTTAATTTATACAGAAGCATGTGTAGACTATCTTCACGCACTGTATCATGTTGCAAACTTGGCTTGAGCATCTGCAGTGTCCACATGGGGTTCTGTAAACCTTCCCTATGGAAAGTAACATGGTTATTGTGTTTATGCACATTTCTTTAAGCAGAGTTTTCAAATGTCTGGATAATGCCATGATTTCATGTGCAATCACTTTTATAAGTGGCTTACAGATGCTTCATGTTCCATCTAAATTGTTAGAACTTCTGTTTTAAATTTTAGACTATTTTGTGCATCTCGTTATAGTTTTCATTTATAGTTATCTATTGTTTCAATTTCCTGCACCCTTTTTATATTTCTTGGTCATTTGCAGGTCCTTTTTTGTAATGTTGCTAAGTTAAGTCTACACTATTTTTTTTTCTAATAACTTTTTTTCTTACTGATCAATCTATTGTTCACCTATGGTCAACATATAAGTTCATTGATGATCATGTCTTCTAGAAATATGTTTCTTATTGTAAACCTTTCCCTTTTCACAGTTAGAATGGTGTTATTGCTAATTTTACTGTAACTTGATTATTTGTCTTTTTCTATGATTCGCAAGGAATTGAAGAACACAGACATAAGGAAGGGTCAATTATGAAAGATTTACTTTAAGAAGAAAAAAACAGAAAACCTCCCAGCTAAAAGGGTTTACCCTCTGAGCTTGGACTGGTCCAGAGAGGGAAATCAAAGTGGTAATTTGGATCAGGTCTTTTTATAAATTAGGCAACCAATTGGGATGAGCCTAATTGCCTAGTTCAAATGTATATGAATGACTTTGATTGGTTGGTGGCTGACGAGGAGCACGCTGTCTCAGAATGGGCCAGCCCATAGAGGAGGGTTGAGGGAACCTAGAAAAATTATCAAGAAAATCACGAATCCTCTCATTATCACATAGTATGCATAGCTTCTTCCTGAGTGAGTGCCAGCAATTCTGTGACTTTATCAGTGGGAGTGTTTCCTATTCTCTAACACATTTCTTTTTTTTTGCTGTGAGGCCTAATATCTGTTCAATAGTGATTAAATTTGAAATGAATTAAAACAGAATATAATAGCAAGTTGAGGAGGACTGGAAGATTAGCAAATTGTCAATATTTCTTATTACAGGTTTCTGAGGAAAGCTGAAGAGAAAATGTGGCCTAAATTGGTTTCAGATGGGAATGACCGTTTCTTGGCTGAACTGCATAATCTTACATAAATGTGACATGAAAAAATTGAGTTTGTAGGAGACAAGTTTAAGTATTGCTTAATGTATGGTCAGCACATTGCATGCATGTGTAAATTATTCTGGGCTGGGAGTTCTACCAACCACTGATGAAGTAGGTCAAAGAACATGGCTAAATTCACGTCAGCTTGGTTAACATTCCTTGGCAATATTGCTGTGCTGTTCAGGGCAAAGGTGAACTAGTGCAGAGGAAACCTGATTACATTATTTTAAGCAAGCCAAGTATTTGGTTATAAAATTAACTCTTAGAGCATAGTTATAAGACAGGAACTTAGAAGAAAAAGCATCTCACAGAAGTATTTTCAGAAAAGGTCCATAAAATGTCATGGTTTGATCCAGGTGTCCCCCACAAACAAATGAATGTGTTTTCAGTGATTGATCCTCAGCTGATGGCAGGTTGGGGATTAGATCCTCGCTAGATCTGTGTTGTCAGGGGCAGGCTTATGGGGGTTATAAGCCAGTTTCCCCTTGCCAGTGTTTGACATACCTCCTGCCATTGTTTGCAGTGCTGTGGCGGAGGTGATGTCCACCCCTCTGCTCATACCATCGTTTTCCCTGGCAGGATGGAGTCTCCCCTTGAGTCCCTAAGCCAAATAAACCCATTCCTCCACAAGCTGCTTTTGTTTGGTTTTTTTCGGTGCAGCAACTAGAAAGCTGACCACAACAGATGTGTTCCAGATGTTTTTTTTTCCCATAGTTCATTTCCACAGTTCATTCTCACAGATAATTACCATAAAGAAAGAGACAGATACCATCACCCCAAGGTTCTCCCTCCCACTCCATCAAAGTGCAGAGATTCCAATGAGCCCTTGGTGCCTGCATTGCCCAACTCCAACCATCATTCGGGGGATACAGGGGTGGACATATGGCCCAGTTAGTTAAGTATTTTCCATGAAAGCATGAGAACACAAGCTTGTTTCCCCAGAACCCACACCAAAGCATGCTATAGTGGCATTCTGGGGAGGCAGAGCCAGGCAGATCCCTAAGGCTTGCAAGCTAGCTAGACCAGCCAATTTTTGAGTTTCAAGATCAGTGTGAGACCTTGCCTTAAAAAAATAAGGTGGGGCATGACTGAGATGAACACTTGGTACAGATCTCTGGTCTCCACATACATGCAAACACACATACACATGTACCCCCCACACACAATAAAATGCTGAGTGGCTAATTTATTATCCAATTCCAACATTTTTCTAGAATCACTGCTGCAGGGCTTTGTCTGGTGTCCATGTCACATATTTTCTTGTAGTTATTCTAATAAAACTTAAAGTAATATTCTGTATTTGAAATCATGGGACCCTTGCAAGACAGAATACATGTTTCAAGACCATGTCATAAGAAACAGGCTTGGGAAAATAAGAAAGATCACACCCAATGAAACCTGGAAAGGAGATGCAAGGTGGCATAGATATCTTTTATTTTAATGGCAAGAAAGAGATTAGATAGAAATGAAACACAAACACCCATCACAGCAGAGGAGAAAGTGAGGCTCCCTGGCATAGATAGCCAGGAGGCACCCCTGTGTTCATGGCTGCATCCTCACATCCTCAGGAGCTAAAGATAGCAGCATCCACAGATGACTTCAGGAAAGCATTGGCAGCTTCCACAAGCACAGGGATGGCAGAGCCTGTGAGAAAGGGAACACGAGTCAGGGATGCAGACAACAGATCAGATGCAGGCTCTTCCCTCGGTCTCTCCAGTCATCTCTCCTCAACCCTGTTTTATTTTTCACAACACTATGTTTTTGTGTCTCTTTCCTGCCCTGATCATCTTTGAAGCTTATCTCTTCCTAGGAACAATTACGAGCAGGGAGATAATGGACATGCTAAAACTAGCTCCAGGTTCAATGCTGAGAGGAGAGTTAAGTGCCACCCCATGTTCTTTTTGCCCACTCACATCCCCGTCCATGTCCCTTCCCTCTTTACTCGCCTCTTCCCACCTTAGATTAAACATTTCACCCTCAACCTGCCAAGGTAGAACTGATGGGATTGGGGGAGAACCATCAAAGTTCGGAGCCAGAAGAGTGGGAAACGACTATGGGGACTCTATAGTGTCACCCTCTTGCCAGGCTTGGAGGCAAAGCACCTGGAGAGACAGCTGGCTTCTAAGAGAAAAAGCAGGGAGGGGACTGTGCTCCTACCTGCATGATCTCGAACCCAGGCAACAGCCTTCCTTTCCAGGAGCTCCCACTCACACTTCAAGTTCCTGTAATTGGTATGCAGCCAGAGCACAGCCAGCACTGTGGCCCAGCAGGAGGAGTCCACAAGCTGTAGGACAGACAGACACTTCCCTGAGGTCAAGGCTGGGGCAGGAAGCCCTTAGAGGAGGCTAGGAATTTCACTTTCTTCTTCCTCACCATTCCCTGTTACATCTAGATGGAATCACTTGGTCCTTCTCTAATGCTGTCTACTACCTGTAAGTCACAATCCCAGGCTGGAGCCCCTGGGACAATATGTGGTCACTTAGAAAGGTCTTAGTCATTAAAATCCAGAGTAACCACTAGAGCAGTCCTTGAATGTTAAAAACCCAGCATGCATGCATTCCATCACTCTGCTAAGAAAAGAACATGCATGTTTTCTCTTATTTTATGAAGTATCTTTGTTTTCAATCTGTGTTGTAACCCCCTACAAACACAAGGAATTATCAAAAATCATATTTTCAAGATAAAAAATTAAATCTTATAATAGTAAAATGAGTTGTCCAGTTAGCCCACTAACAAAGGAGGGATGTTGGAATGTATGGAGGCCACTATTCTGACACTACTTATATTTCTCAATAGAAGACCTTGGTCAGTGAAGGGTTAAAAAGTCACTGGACAAACAAAGAAATTTCTGTAGATCAGACCAGGCCATGGAACATCCCTGGACCATAAGACATGATAACAGAAACCCCAGCTACTGGGCTTGTAGTTTAAAATATCTACTAAGCAAGAGCCAATGCCATAATCCATTAGCTCTCTCAGTGGGCAGCTAGGAAAACACATCTCCCATCCCTCCTTCTCACTCCAAAGACAAACAGTCTCCAGGACAAGGCCACTTTACTGCATTCCTGCTCAGCCCAGCCCCCTGGCTTTGGAGCCCCCTTTTATCCACCATTATACACACTTCTTTATAATCAACATTGAAAATATGGAACACTCAAAATTCAGACTTTAGTGGGCATAAAAGTAGGTTTCCTCTTTGATATCAATTCATTATTCAGTGATAGTGGTTTTCAATAATTTCTATACAATGATGGTTTGATTTATCACTTTAAAAATTCAAATTCCTTATTGAAATTCAGATTACTAGATCTCCTAATTCCCTTTATTTGCTGGTTTTTTTTTTTTTTTTTTTTTTTTTTTTTTGGTTTTTTGAAGTAGGGTCTCGCTGTAGTCCAGGCTGACCCGGAATTCACTATGGAGTCTCAGGGTGGCCTTGAACTCAAGGCAATCCTCCTACTTCTGCCTCCCGAGTGCTGGGATTAAAGGCATGCACCACCACGCATGGCTTTTTTGGTTATTTTTTTTTTAAAGTTAATGTCAATCTGACTTGCCTTGCCTAGAGAGTTTAGGTTAGAACTTTATGATACTTGTATCTTCCTAGAAAGGCTTCCAGAGCACCCTTTAAGCTCATGAATAGAGCATCATTTCTGGTAGTAAAAGAATGTTAGAGTCTTATAATTTTAAGTTTGTACAACTTGTCTTGTATTTCACTGCAGGGAGTTGAGTCTATGGCCTCCTGAATGCTAGGCATGCCTTCTCCTAGTCATCTATGCTCCTAGCTAGTAAGGAATGTCATTTAAGAAAAATGTTAAAAAGTTATCATTTTAACCAAGAGTCAATATTAAATGAATTTGGTTACATATTTCCATGTCTCATGCTGTGTTTGAATTAGTATGTGCTTCACCACATATCCTCTGTTTAATCACCTTCACTACATTTCAAAAGCTCAACTGCCTGTTGGAGTTGAGCAAGCAGCATTGATGGCACAATTATAAAACACTGGCTTTGTATCAAGAGCATTGCTCTCAATGCTAGCTTGACAACCACCTCAGGGGAAATAGCAACAAACACAGAGGTGAACTGAAACTCATCATAACAGAACAGGGGCTACAGAAAACTCAACACTAAAAGCAATCTGCTAACACATCCAAGGCTCAGAGATTTTTGTGGAAGAGGAGGTGGGAACATTGTAAGAGCCACAGGATAGGTAGAAATATCTGGAGGTACATCCCACCTAGAAACTAACAGAGGCCCTAATTAATGGACAGTGAACACTAATGACCCTACTAAAGAGGGATCACAGGGAAAAAGGGAGAGGGGATATGAAAATATAAACTATGCAAAAAAATGTTCATAGCTATATACAGGTAAATAAAAAGACAAGTAACACATCTGCTTTATTTAATCACTTTTCACATTTTGAAAATTCAGAATTATATTTGTTCTTCTGCCTGATATTGAACAACTTTTTTTTTCAAATGGTACTAAGAGATTGAGAAAATTCCCTTACAGTTCTGAAAAAGTTTAGTCTTCAGCATAGCTGCAGTCTTTTGAAACAAAAGGGTCTTTCCCACTTATTTTTCCCATATTTAGAGATTGCTTAACTGTTTCTAGTCTGGACTACACCCTCTAGTAGGAAGTGAAGCAACGATGCACTATTATTGGAGGCTTTGAGGAGTGGTAGTCCTAGAACGGAATCCAGCTCTCCACTGACTGGCTCAGGCAGATGTCAATCCTCTAAAATCTTCAAGTTTTTCTTCAATAGACAGCAACATAAATAGGACCTGCCTTACTTAACTAAAATGTGGAATAAATTAAAGCATGACTGTTAAGTGTTTCACCTCATGTCTGGAGCAGAATAACAGCACAATATATATATATATATATATATATATATATATATATATATATATATATATATATATATATAATTTTTACAATTAAGACTGTTAGGGAATAAGATTAAAACAGAACAGGATTTTAGTTTTCCTTTTGACATCCATAAAGCTGACCCGGATCTGCCATTAGCTAGCCAATTAATTCCTTATTCTTTCTGTTCTAACTTAAGCAGAAAAATAATTCACCCTCTGTTATTAGAAATTATTTTCAGTAAGCATCCCTATCTTCTTCTTCAAGAGGTAAGCCCCAAGTAACTACAATTCTCCTTGTGGGCCTAACTCCATGAATCACATACTTTGTTTATATTGTTTATATTGGCTCTCACCTCACTAGGGTGTGCAGATCTCATGTCTTCCAACTTGGTACCCAGGACCTTGGCCAGATCTCCATCCAGATCCCAGGAGCCATTTGCCTTTTGGAGAGAAACCAACTGCACCATTTCATTCTCTCCAAACCCTATGAGGAGAAGCCAAAGAGGAGAGAAAAGGTGGAAAACTCTAGAGCCACTGAGCAGAGAGATGGTGGAGGGATGCTCCTGAAATCTCAGATGTCAGGTGGACCAGAGGGTGAATAGATGGCAGGAGAGATCTGATGGAGCCAGGCCCTTCTTGCAGGCAGCCTAGTCAGGCAGAAATGGCCAAGGGGCTTTGTTAAACTGGAGGAAGAACCTCCTGCCCTAGTGGAGTAAAAGGTTTCAAGTCCTATAGTGTAAACTAAGGAAGCCATGCTGGCCTTGCCAAATATAGGGGCCAATAAATCTCACATGCTTCCCGATACCTCATATAAATGACCACCTAGGTAGACAAAGCGATAAGATTGCAGAGCTTTGAATATTGGTTTACATGCCCCAGAGATAGAAAAAGCAATCAAAGGACATCTTACCATCATGGTCATTTTGCAAGTGGTCCATGTTGATGAAATACCTGCTTTCCCCTCGACTACTATACCTCACAGCATGGAATTGTTCTACTCCAAAATCTTCATGTGATAATTCTGTGATAAATAAACATTCCTGAGAGGATTCCCCTAGAAAGTAGATCACTCAGACTGTTGAAATATGATACCCAAGGATCCTAACCATTCTCTTCGAGTGTCATATCCACATCAGCTGCTCCCAAAGAGGCACATAAAAGCCTAGAATTCCTGTATTTTGAACGTCTTACAAAACCTGAAAAAAAAAATCAAAGATACACTCATTGAGACTGAGGCACCCCTGCTCTTTGAAGTAAACAAAGATAAAAATAAGCTTGCAGTTTGAAACATCAACCCTCTTATGCCTATCAGATTTAGTCACCATCCATGAGGTGCCATTCTCCTGTGAACACTGTTAGTACACACATCTTCTCTGAGTTCTTGTCCTTTATCCTCTTGTAACTTATGAAACCCTGGTCACATGCCAAACAATCATTGCCACATCTCAGTTTCAATACAGGAAGATCCCTCTAACTTAGCTTTATTTATGGCCCTTTCAAAAGGCTGTTGCTGTACTATATTCTACAGCCCACATTTTGAAAGAGAGGTTAGCAGTATTCCCAGCCAGAGATTGTTACACTTTTTCCTCTCCATGATTGTTCACCTTACAATATTTTCTCACTACTGACAATCCTAAATCTCTTTGTCAAATTCCATCATCCACTGAAGTGCCCTCAGACTGCCACTGCATTTGAAGCTCTGTCACCAACACCAGAGACGTTGTCACCCACAGAGGAAGCCTGCCCAACATCCTAGGGCAAAGGATCTTAACTTCCTCAAATCCAGTTTGAGCCAGTACTTCTCACTCTATCCTTCCTCAGTCACATCCCCAAGTAATCAGCACTTTGTTGTCATGCAGAAGGATTTGACATACCAAACATAATTTTTTTTGAATCTTACCTTTAAAATATGATATTCAATTTCCAATGTTTTAACTTAGTTTACTGTTTTGCATGCTCTTAGGGCTGACCTGGATAACCTAAGAAGTTGAGTCCTCAACTTTATCATGGATGCCAACTTCCATCTATCTTATAATTTTCATTTTACTTATACCTCAAGTCCAAAACTCTACCACCCTCAACAATATCTTCAGTCCAATATATGTAATTTCTGTTCATCACAGCCATCTGGCACAATCCCAGGTGATAAATCATTCCAACCTCTACCAGCTTCATTCTTATATGGAAGTGGCCGTGAACTACGAGATGATTCTAAGAAGCCATGATTTTTCTTTAGTGCTGAGAAATGTACCAGACTAGACTTGACTTTCAGCCTTGCTGGGGAAATGATCCCGTTTCTCAGTTTCCCCTCTCCTCTTGTCCATGGAGGCTCTCTCAAATCTTTTTTTTCTTTCAGATTCTCTCTTCTAACAGTTTTTGGCTTATGCTACAGAAGATACTTAGCTTCAGATTAACCCATTTGAATATTCATTGTGTATAGGTTCTACCATGTTGTAATATTTCCTGTGTTCTTCTTTACCTTTATATTAATCTCCTTCCCAATGGGACATAACTCTCCTTCTCTGAAAAAAGTAAAGACTAGCCGGAAATCATAGATGCTGAAGAATGAAGCAAACAAGAGATCTTAAGAAAATTTCATCAATTCCCTTTTAAATAATGTGCCAGCCACCCAAGACTCCTTAATGTTTCAATGGGACAAAACTCACCCTCAACAACACCCATATCATAGTCCATTACACACGGAGAGTTGAAAATCATGGGCGTTGGGATCTCCCTGTGAGCCAGGGGCCCCTGCACTGGTTGGTTGAGCTCCTTGTTTATGGCAATGAAAGCTGTGAAGGAGCTGAGGACTCCAGACTGAAGGCTGATGTTCAACACCTCTTCTTTGTCTTTTTCTGAGGTCTCATAGGAGCCCCAGTCTTTGGTCTGAATCAAGGTCTTTGCAGCGAGACGGTGAATGGTAAAGCTGAAAGAAAATATTCCAGAGACCTCAAGCAAAACATGCGCCAACAAGTTCTGTGGCGGGACATCACCGAGGGGTAAGAGGAAGAGAGGGAAGAGACAGGAAGGGAGGGAAGGAAAGAGGAAAAAAGAAAAGCAATCAAAAGGAAATGGTGATACCTCCTTAATTTTTTTTTTTACTTAGAATAGTTTTAGCTAGCTGAGGTCTTTTGCCCTTCCAAATAATTTTTTTTAATTTTTCATTCTTTTTTTATTATCCATAATGATTTTATTGTCCATAATTACAACATTCAGTGGGCAAACAATGAGTTATTATCCCCAATTCCCCACTGCCCTCCCCTCCCCAATCCGTTGGATAACCTCCTCCATGGGTCGTCAGGATCAGTCCTTGTGACAGGGGACCATGGATAGCCTAGTATTCAGCCAGGTTCTCCTGGCCATGCCTCTGGATAATCTCCCCCACCATGGCTCTCACAATCTTTCCGCCCCCTCTTCCGCATAGTTCCCTGAGTCGTATATTTTTCTATGTCTGTGAAGGAAGAGGCTGGGATTTTTATTGGCATGGCATTAAACCATAAATCACTTTTGGAAGGATTGCCATTTTTACTATATTAATTCTCCCTATCCATGAGCATGGAATATCTTTCCATCTTATCACATCCTCCTCTATTTCCTTCATGAGCGTTTCAATATTTTCATTATACAAGTCTTTCACAAGCTTTGTTAGCGATATTCCAAGGTATTTGATTTTTTTTGAGGCTATAGAAAATGGGACAGTCTCCCTGGTATCTTTTTCTGTATGCTTGTCTTCTGCATATAGAAAGGCTACTGATTTCTCTGTGTTAATTTTTTTTATCCTGCCACTTTGCTGAAGGCACACCTTCAGGAGAGGAGGATACCCAGCTGATTGGGGACAGGGAGGATAAAAATCAGGGAACTGGGGACACCAACACATTATTTGCTCATTCAGTGTTTGTAAATATGGATAATAAAGATATAAGTAAAAAAAAAAGAAAACGGATTCTCACTTGGCATCTGCTTTGGGTTGTAGAGAAAATGTCACATTTTCTTCAAAGCTCTTTCCCTGGATGGTGTACTTGAGGCATACTTTTCCGGAGTCCTCCACTTGCTACAAAATAAAGAAGAGTAACAGTGATGCTATAGGAAGATATCTGCGAAAAAGATGAAAACTCTGGTGGCTTCCTACTTTATCACACTCTACTTTCTGACTAGGATTGAGGTGGCTCAGGATAGAGTGGAGGTGATGTGATGGTGAGGTGGCCCAGGACAGAGCAGTGTGGACATGACCTTGAGGTGGCCCACGACAGAGCAGTGATGATGGGATGGTGAGGTGGCCCAGGAAACAGCAATGCTGATGTGATGTCAGGCTGGTTCTGTTAGGCAATCTGTGGTTGAGTCACTTACCACCATCAATGAAACTGCTTATACAATACCTACACTGAAAACTACCATCACCTACAAAAGAACAAACAAGAATGAGGACTCACCGGCACCATCCCAGTCAGTTGGAAATAGTTGATGACCCTCTGACCCCTGAAGATGACAGTCTCTTCTGGAGAAAGAATGTTAACTGACAGACCAGGAGGCAAATCCCAGCTCAGGGAGATGTCCTCTGCATTAGGCTGCAGAGCTAACTTCAGGGTGTTGAGAGCCTGATGAGGGGAGAGAGGAGCATCAGGAAAGAAAGAATGAGAGAGAAGGTAGACATTAACTCAGTATTACTGTATATCCAGGACATAGGACATGTTGTCATATCTAATTGCCAGTGATAAGCAGGAAAATGCCATTCTTTCTGTTGCTTTACACATGGTGAAGGTAAAGTTGAGATACTTAAAACCATAAATGTGAATGAGAGAAATGTTTGGGAAAGAAGACCCCTATAGAAATGAGTAGGAAAAGAGACATTGATATTTGGGGAAAAGAAGCTTAGCAATATAACCAGAGATGTTTTCCAGTTTTGAATAGAAATAAAATGTTGTATTAACTTATTTACCTGTTCCAATCTATTAGACATATCACACTTATTCCTTCCTTCCTCTGTATCCTTGGCATGAAGGATAGGCCTAGTACTGAGAGAAGACCTGGCATCCCAGACATAGAAACAAAAGCCTTCATTTCTCTGTCCCTAGTCTTCAATACAAAAGCCTCACCCTACTTCACCATGTCATCTTTGGGATTCCAGCTACCAAGGTCACTGCCAGTCTTTAGATGTTGCAGGAGAACTATTTTCAACAAAGTCACAAGAAGACCCACTAAGTACATGGCCCAAGACTTGTGGCCATAGGAAAATGTGTCCTCCAGCATAAGGGGTCTCCCTTTGCAGCCATGTCCCCATGCTGTATCATCCTTGTTCTGAACTGCCCATCTCTGGTCACTCGGAATGTTGCTCACCTTGGACTGCATGCGGTCCTTGCCTGTGATAAACTCTGATTTCCCCCCTGACACCTGGGAAATACGTTTTATTAAACTGGTGGAGGCTCCTTCTCCAATGCCAAATGAGAAACATCTGCAATAGTAAAAGGATGAAGGTTAGATATGGTTTCAATAGCAAAATTTTCAAATTACCACAGAATGATTAAAAATTTACAAGGGTAGACAACTTTGCTGAAGAAGTAAGTAATGCTACTATTTGTAAAGCAAGTTATATTTCAGAAGCTGCACTAAAATGCCTTTAATAGTGATATCATTTAATATCTAAATTCTTCTAAGAAGCAGCATTCTGATTTATTTGCAAATGAAAATCAAGGGCTCAGAGAACTTACAAAATCTAAACTAACACAGTTTTAGACTACAGAGACGAGATGGTACTGGAGCTCTGCTCTGCCTGACCACATGATTGCTCTAATGAACTATTAAAATACAGAATCCATTACAGTCATGTTCCTGACACAGTGCTGGACCCCCATATTTTCCCTGACAAGGCCATTCTCAGAGTGGAAAGGTGACCACTCTCTTAACGGGAATGTTCTCACCCATATACTCCAAAGACTAAGTCAGGAGAATTGCAAGTTCAAGGTCTCCCTGAGCTATACAGCCAGCCTTGGTGACTTAGTAAGATTTCTCAAAATAAAAATGTAAGTAGATAGCTGGGGTATAGCTCTGCACTGATTAAAAAAATTGAGTGTGTGCTATATATCTTAATATAAAATTAATAGGAGTAAAACCTCTTTGTACATGTGTGTGCTATGTTATATGATGTGTGGTATACATACACACGTGTGTGTGTGCAAATACATGCAGGAAGTGCTTGTGTAAAGGCATTCAGTCAGTTAGTCACATCAATCCTCTGGCTTCCTTCCATCCCCAAGCTGACTAAGGTCCTGAATGTGTGTCGCCATACCAGCTTTTTATGTGGGCTTTGGGAAGTCAAACTCAGGTGGTCTCAGGCCCTGACAGGCCCTCACGTTTATGCATCTGCAAGTGTTCTTAACTGCTGAGCATCTCCCCTGCCAAGACTAAAGCCACTCGAAAGTAAAAGAAAAAACTATTCATTGATTTTGTAGAGAAACAACTTTAATAGGACACAAAAAGCATTCATTAATCACAAAAAGATTTTAAAAAAATGAAAATGAAGACAACTATTATTCAAGCCAACCATGGAAACATACATGTGAAATCCCAGCATTCTGGAGATGGAAGCAAAAAATTGTAATACATTTAAGGACAGACTGATCTAAACAGCAAGTTTTAAGCAAGCTAGTGCCCTATCTCAAACAAACCATTCAACAAACCAAAAACCAATACTCAAATTAACACCATCTTAAATGTGAAATTACTTACTGCAGAGTAAGAAATGTCTTTCTAGAACATATAGCTATGAATATGTCTTTAAGCAGAATATAAAATAGAAAACAGATCAGTAAGAAAATAAAATCTAGGGCTGGGGAGATGCCTCAGCGGTTAAGGCCTTGCCTCCAGTGCCTAAGGCCCCGGGTTCAATTCCCCAGGACCCACATATGCTAGAACCACAAGGTGGTGGCTCTGGTGTGCTCTCTCTCTCTCTCTTTCTCTCTCAACCTCTGTATCTCTGCTTGAAAAATGAATAAATAAAATATTTAAAAAAAAGAAAATAAAATCTAGTGGAAAAATAAAATAGTAAAGAATGTTAAATAAAAATCACAAAAGAGAACATTCAGATGGTCACTAAATATTAAAAAGTGCATAAAGTTGAGCAATGATGAAAATATAAATTAAAAACCACAATGAGACACTACTTCCCATGTACAAAATGGACTAAAATTTAAACAAACAAACAAACAAACAAAAAGAAACCCCAAAACCCAATTTGGCACTGATTTAGGTAGGAAATGAAGCAAATATAAGCCAGTAGTAAAGTTGATGTGAATGAAATTAGTTTAGTAGCTTTTAAAACTGTGCATAAAAATTGCACACACTCAGGTCCCTTGGAACAATATTGCACTATATGCATTTAGTCTACACATATCCTCCAATATAAAATAAATCTCCTCTAGATTGCCTGTGATATGTAACACAATTATTTTAAACCAAAAGAAAGCCCATCGACATGAGCATCCATATAAATTATAGAATAGTCACTTCATGGAATTGTGTACCCTCATGAGACTGGGCTATGACTTATGTCAAATATGCTTGCATCTCAACATAATTTGTGTAGTAATTTGAATGTATGGGCCCCATAGACTCGGGTGTTTTATTAAAATTGAGCTTTCAACTTGAGCCCCTAACAGGCAGATCCCTGCTACAGTGGGCATGCCACTGAGGGTGGATCATGAGTCCAGCCCTAAAGTGTCTGGAGTACAGTTTGGAGCCCTGGTTGAAGGAACTTTTTGGTGTTTGCTGGATGTTTGATGGTATCTCTCTGATTAGCTATATGGAAATGAGCCAGTTTCTTCCACCATTAATGGTGTTTCCCTGGAATTTGTAAGCCTGAAATGAACCCTTTCCTCTTATAAGCTGCTTTTGGTCTGGTGTTTGTCCAGCAACACAAAGCTGACTGCTATACTGTGGAGGAATAAAAGTGACACACACACACACACACACACACACACACACACACACACACACACACAGAGAAATATACTGCACAGTAAGATCCAACTACAACAAATTCTCCTCATAACTTAGGGGAATGATACATGACCTGTGCCTTAAAATAAGAATGGTGGAGAGGTAGAGTGGGAGAAGTCTCCTTAACCTGTATTAGGGCTCCACAGGGTGCTTACTGTAATAGTTCATCTGCCTGTATCTTTATGATTTGTGTGGGTCTCTATAATTGAATCTGCTCAGTATTTTATAATAAAAACATAATTTGATGCTTCATTTTTCAGTAGTTAAGAGAATAAGGGAAATGAGTATACAGCATTCTTGATGCTATTTGGGAAAATACTTTTTAGTTTTTATAGGAAAATAAATGTTAATCAGTAAAACTAAAATTATTTAATCATTCTGTCTCTTTGCAAGTATGGTCAACCCCAGTATTATGCAGAAGTAGTTACATGTGGCTGCTGGAGTCCATTCAGCCCAATAGATGTCACATTCTCCTCATACCTGTGCTTCTTGCTGTGACACTTAACTTCTTTAATTACACTAAATGTGTCATCAACCTCTCCATCCGTGAAGACAAAAAGCTGTTTAAACAAGAAACAGAAAGAACACTCATTAAGCCTTGGTCAAGTCCACTTTAAGACACCAGCGTTTGCCCTTCAGGAACCCACTGCTTCCACAGTTTCTGGGCCTCTGCACTGTCACCTGCCCCACACTAGCACAGAGGCTGTTCAGACTTTCTTCACACTAGCTTCATATGTTGTTTGGGGGAAAGGCTACAAAAGAAGGTAAATGAATTGTCTGCCTCACGGAGTTCAAAAGAATATTGTCTCTTGTCTTTATTGTTTTTACTATGAGATGGATGACCAAATTGTACACCCTGTCTCCTCAATTCTTCGATCAAGCACAGATATTAAAAAAATAATATCTAAGAGATTTTACTTCTTCATTTCTTCCTTCTTCTTCCTTCTGTTGTGTAAGTTCCAATTCTTACCTGAAGGGGATGGCCAGGGATAGAAGGTGCCTTATAAATGCTCTGGAGTGGTTGCAACATTTCAGTACCTCCTAGATCTGCAGACATACACTTCACTCTCTTCACTGCCTCCTCCATAGTTTCCTGAGTGTACTTCACACTCTTCCTGTGAGAAATAGATGCATCCAGTCACATGATGGTGGTCTCACACTGCCACTCTGTCAAACTCCATCAGAAATATATTCTTGCAGATGTTGTCAATGACCAGGCAGACTCTGCTCTATAAATTTAATAAGATTCTCCTTTAAAGTGTGTTCTTTCTTTCACACTCCATAGCTTTTACAAGCAACTTACGGAAAGAATGTTTCAAAGGAAGATCCAAACCCATAGATGTTGAAATAACAGCCCTCTGGCAGACTCTTCAGCAGCAGAATCAGTGTTTCCTGAGAGGGAGAGAGAATGAGATGACCATCTCAGGCACATAGATCTTACTCTAATTCTTGAGGGCCTGAGCTGTCACTCTACCACATGCCACCTTTGATTTCAACACTGACTTTAGTTGCTTAGAGGGAGAGCATGCCTACAACACCAGGTGGACCCTAACCACGCCTTCCAATTCACCCTCACTTGAAAATGAGGCCTGAAGAAGAAGCTGGTTTTACCTTGGCAGCATCTATGCGCTTCTGAGACATCTCCCGGTTACTCATGGGTGAATCCATGCTTCCAGAGCGATCCATAAGGAACACAAATTCTCCACAGGTCCTTGAGGCCTCAGCTTCTGGGATGTCTGGGTAGAAACTCACCATTGCAGAAGGAGCTCCCATCAGACTATCTGTACAGTAAAGTGAAGAACTCTGTAAGAGCAAATGGAACTCAAGGGTTCTAAAGTTTCCAATTATCAATTGTCAGTTCAATAGAAAGCTGGGAAAGTGCAAGTATACAGCCCTGTGTCTAATCCTTATGTAAGATCTACTTGGATAGGTCTGGAAGTGACTTGTAAGCCTAAGGCACAGAAGCAGAACAGATAGGAAAGAAAGGAAAGTGGGTAGGAATGAGCAAGCACACAGAGTAAGAACAATCGTGGTACTGCACGCAAAATTTCTTGATAGCAACTGAATGGGACACATATGTGCAGTTAAGATTTTTAAGATTTATCAAATATACAGAAAAGATTGCTCACAGAGGTCAAACCTCCTCATACCAGACCAATAGGCAATCAATCTTTAATTTCACCATAGGGAAAAACTGCTACGCCCACAGCTGTGACACCTGTGTAGCTGTAGCAAAGTATGCCGCTGCGCTGGAGTCCAGCAGCTGAAGGGTTGAGGTTGGAGCTCTCTGGAGCATAGCCTCAGGCAGGTCCCCTGCAATTAGCAGTCGTCATGCAGCCTGAGGTTCCTTAGGAAACCCTGGAGAACAAAATGGCTCTGACGAAAGTCCTTGTTGGCACTAATCATGATCTTTCTTTGTATGTCCTATCTGTGTATTCTCCCAATGACAGCACACCCAGTACAAGTCAGTGCCAATGTAACTACAGAAAGCTATGATGAATTAGGAAATATGTGGGTAAATTATGCAGGGAAAAGGCAACTATAGAATACTTTACCTTTTACGAAACGCTTAGCTAGAACAAAGGAAACCCTGGTGTCTGATTAACAAAAAATGAAAGAAAGCAAGTTATAGACAATGTAAAGCCTTCCATGAAATACTGGTGGTACAG
>PVHP010008667.1:17962-52659 GCA_004024765.1 Zapus hudsonius | reverse complement strand
AGTGTTAGTGTAAGAATCCCAAGGAATCTAGCTTCATGGACAGAACAGCTGGCAGCATCTCTGTCACTCCTGCATGCAAACAATCATTATTGGACTATTCAACCCTTATCCTGTAAACCAACCTAATAAATTCATTCTAGAATATATATATATATATATATATATATATATATATATATATATATATATATATATATATATATATATTTGGTTCTGCCTGGTCATGACTGTCACCATCATAATCATTGCCCATTTGTTAGCATCTCTATGCTGGGGCACCATCGTAAGTGCCACAGGTCTAATAATCCATTTGACCAAAAAAGCCATGTTATTTTAATTCCAGTTTCTAAATGAAGAGCTCTAGACTCAAGGGAACTAAGACATTTTCTTGAAATTACATGGGCAGGAAGTGGTAAAGCTGGAGCATGAAGTCAGGTGGTGTAGTGATAATGTCCTCCCAAAAGGTCCTGGATACCTCCCTAGGAACCTCTTACCATGTCACCAGGCAGGTCTTGGATGCCTCCATAGGTACCTCTGAAGCTCTTGATCATATGCATATTAGTCACTTTCCCTTTGCTGGCATTCATCAGGCAACACCTCCCAGTTACTTTAAGGTGAAAAAAATGGCAAAATTCAGAGTACAACTACAGAAGGACATGAAGGGGGGTCAGCTGGAAAGAAAGCCAGGCTAGTCTTCCAGAGGGGTACTTGGGATAGAATGCAAATCCCCACAGAGTATCAGGCTGGCCACTGTAAAAAGCAGCAGGACCTGGGACCACCATGAGCCAAGAGAATCCCTGGGGATGCCACATGGCTCCCAGCTTCCCTGCCTGGCTTGCCCAGTGATAGAACTGACTCTCATTTTGATTTTTACCTCTTAACCTGCTCAGTAGCTTCTTCCCTTACTGAGTTCTCTAAAGAACTTTTTCATCTTAATCTCAGTTGAAATAAATATTGTTAGAGTTTAGGTGAAACCGATTTTTTTAAAAAAATATTTTATTTATTCATTTTCAAGCAGAGAGAGAGAGAGAGAGAGAGAGAGAGAGAGAGAGAGAGAGAGAGAGAGAGAGAGAGAGAGAGAGAGAGAGAGAAAACACCAGGGCCACCACCTTGTGGGTCTGGCATATGTGGCTACTGGGGAATTGAACCTGGGGCCTTAGGCACTGAAGGCAAGTGCCTTAACCACAGAGCCATCTCTCCAGCCCTGGATTTTCTTTTAATTGTTGAAAACTAACGAAACTTTTTGATGTTCAGAGTCAGAGTATGCCCTGCCCCTGGCTGATCCTCACTGACTCCTTACAGCACAGTGTGCATTCCCAGGCTGCTGGCAGCCTCATCACTCCAAATCACTCTAAATTAAGAACAATAGCAGGGCCTGATGGAGATAACTTGCTAGCAGGAGACAGTCAAATGAATGAGGTCAGACACAGAGGAGAGAGGACCTGACTGCAGGTTTTGATTGCTCTTACCAGTCCACACATGTTCTGCTCTGTTAGCTCCACTTGTATAAACCCAAGAAATAAACCTTTATCTGCCAACCTGGTCCAGAGACACCCTTCTGCTGGAGTAATGTTTACTCACTTGTCTCCCCATCCTGGATCTCAAGAGAATCTACCTCAATACACATGTTTCTCTTCTACAAGGTATACGAATTGTTTCTGGGGAGAAAGTGTTTTAAAATTACAATTGCATATGCACAATTATAGACTCAGCAGGTTTTCTATGCAAAATAAACAAAAGCCTAAACAGCCACATTAACATGTCTATGTATGGATAACTGCACTTGTAAAAGCAGTTCCTCCCAGAGGCCCTATTAGTAAAGGGGTAAATAAAAACTAAACCAGGGTTTTCCAGGGAGGATAGGCTCCTGCAATATTTAATAATGGCAGCACGTGCTGCAGTTCATGCCTGGGAGAGCAAGTGAAAACCTCACCAGGAAGTGGCAGTTCTCAGAGGCATACCAGGTAAATCCAAGCAGGAAGAGGGCCTAAATACTGACGCCCCACAGCACATGTTAAAGTACATGGTCTGCTCCAGGAGAGTAGGAACTCTTGTATCCTATTATTTCAGTGCATGTGCGCATCCATCAAGAACAAAATTTCAACAGCTCAAGCTTTAAACATCTAGTGGGCTTCCGTTAGCAATCCAGGAGTCAGCCAGCAGTCCCTTAACACAGGTGTGGCGGTCTAGCACTGGACCAGCAGAGGCAAAGGTGCTTGAGCAGGAGCAAAGAGAGCAAAATACAGGAATGTCCATTGGTTTCCTTCAGGTCACTGACCTTGTAATCGAGCGCTCAAGCAGAGAAGAGGTTCTTATCATGCTTTTGGTTGGTCACTGTAAATTTCATATTCTTAGAAAAGCCTAGCCTGTTGGGAATTATGTAGCAGATAACAAATGTGACTTCATTTTGGTTTAGTTTGCTGAAGGCTAGTGTAAAAGAACAAACAAAAATGCTACTCCATAAATTCTCTTTGACATTTGCCATTCAAAGGCTTATAGAAATTTATGACATGTCTTTAGTTCTTCAAAGTTCTTGTGAAAGCATTGAGCTTCCACAGTCCTACTTGATATACCAGAGATTTTCATGGTTCAATGGTGACAGGCAATCATCTCAGTGCAACAAACCCAAGGTTTTAAGAAAGAATATTTTTAAAAGTATCATCTAGATCTGTTTATTTCTAACCAAACTGTCATCTCCATGGAAACATGGGACATTTCATCATAGTTGTCCTTGGATCTCTCCCCCTTCAAGGTCACTCAGACTTCAGGAAGCCAAAAGTGGGCCAAAGCTTTAGGTGCTCTCTCTCTTATTAGTGGCCACAAGTCCCTACATGTTACCATGGCGACATCCTCCCTGTCTCTCTGAGGCCTGTTTGAGACCAGTGATTCTTGAGAGCTCTGAACCATTACAGGCGCTAGAATCCCAAAGTCCACATTTGCTGCATCCAGGTGGAACTGGTTACTGTAGGGATCATCAGATCCAGGGACCCCAATTCTGACATGCATTATCTTTTCCCCCTCAGAGTCTTCCTAGATTCCCAGAGTGTCCCCTTCCACTCCCGTCCCTGCTAACTTCTCCCTTCCACAACCCCATTCCTCCCTTGGCATCTATGATAGTCCATCAGAGCCACAATAGAGTGCTAACCAAACACCTTTGCTTTGAAAACACCCAAAATAATGGTATTTTGTCAGTATAACACAATAAAAAAGACAGTTACATTTCCATGTATAAGAGATCTGAGGCATCATTTCTTGTCACACCATTATAATATTAAAGACCACTGTAATAATTGTGTGATTCAAGTGAACTGGAAAGATCCCAGGTTATGTATTCTTGCACTGATGGGGGGGATTGTCTTATTAGAAGCATTTTTATTCATTATCCCTCCTACCCAGGAGGGATTATTATAAATCCAATTGTAATGCTTTACCTCTTTAGTGTGCAAGTTAGCATAAACTGTCATCATAGTTTGCTAAAGAATTAGAGTACCATGCCAAAAAAACCATTCAAAATGGTATTTCTTGGAGATCAAAATCCTATCCCTTGTCTTCTCTCTATACCCCCGTCCTCCTACCCCCCCCACCACCACAAGGAAGTAAAAACCCTTTCACACCCTCCAGGACCCTGAGTGAAGAAGGCTCTGAGAAGACAAGACAATCGTTCTGGTCTAAAACAACTCACAAAGCTCAGATGCTCTGTCTTCAGTAGATTACATCTTTAAAGATTTTAAAAATTCCATTAGGACTCCAAGCATATTCAAAGTCATATGCAACCAAGTAGAGAGACATAAAAGTGTGCTGTTCAAAGAAATCTCATGCATACAAATATGTGAACTTGCTTTTCTGCACTGGAATACCTTCTTACCTCTAAGCACAGCACTTGGTACAATGCAGACATTAGAAAAATAAATCCTGTGGCCTGGGGATAGAACTCAGGGATAGAATGCTTCCTTAGCTCATGCAAGGCCCTGGGTTTGATCCTCAGCACCAGAAAAAGAAAAGAAATCCTGATTGAATAGATGAGGAACAGCTCAGATTGTCATGTGGGCTTTAGCATCTTAAATGTTCAAAAATTTTAGGCAATTTATGGAAATTACAGAATACACGGGGAAATGTTTATATAACTAAATATACTTGAGTATATAAAATCGCTTTCCTTTCCCCAGCTTATGAAAGTGTGTACCTTGCTTGCTCCCAAAATAAGAAGTTCAGAGCTCAGATCAAACATTGCGCTCAGTCCAAGCCAGACAGGTTTGCTCCTGGGTCTCCCCAAATCTCTTTAGAAACATGGAGAGAAAGGAGAATGCCAAACTCAAGAAGAATAATTCAATCCAATTTCATCACAATGTTAACTAGCTCTCTGGTTTGGTGAGGAGAGACCTATAGAAGAACAAGAAGCCACACACTTGTCTCTTCAGCATTTTGACATAGGTACTAGTCATGTGGAGTATTGAATGGGCAGAGGAAGATTCTTGCCTTGCTAGGCCTGTTTCCTCCAATGTATAGCAGAGCATAGAGGAAACATAAGAAACACTGGGAAGGTAGAAAATAAAATGAAGAAAATGCTAGAGGGGAAGAGTTGTAGCAGAGACCTGGATGAAATTTTAGATAGCCCGGCCAGAGTCCTCTGAACTAGAAAGATGGTGCTGAGAAAATCCTTGGTTAAAGGGAAGGAACCAGTCACAGGCCCAAGCTGGCTTGTGCATCCAATGGGATCACAAAGAGGACCACATTGCACTCTTAAAACTTTTCTTTCCAAGAAAGTCTGGGCTGGGAAGATTGCTCAGTGGTTAAAGGCACTCTCTTGCAAAGCCTGATGATAAGGGTTCACTTCCCCAGTATCCATGGAAAGCCAGAAGCACAAAATGGTGTGTGCATCTGGAGTTTGTAGTGGTAAGAGGTCCTGGCAATGTGCCAATTCTGTCTGTCTGTCTGTCTGTCTCTCTCTCTCTCTCCTCTCTCTCTCTTTCTCTCCCTCTCTCTTTCTCCCTCCCTCCCTTCCTTCCTTGCAAATAAACAATAAATTAAGTTAAAAAAGAAAGCTTCAAACCCCAGACCACGAAAAGATTTATAATATGTCCCACCTAGCTTGCTAGATTGGCATCAGTTATTGGTTTCTTGGTAATATCACAGCTATGAATGTGGTGTAGAAGGGTTTCTTCTGCATAGTCTGTAGACTTACGGGCTCCTCCTATCTCTCTACATTTGCTGTGGCCTAGTTCTCCCTTCAGTCTCTTCACGGAGGGTTAGAGAAGGGATATCCCATTTTGTGCCCTTGAACTAGATTATTTCCCTTCACACTTGTCTCACACCCGCCTGGTGAGAACCTGTGGCCTCACTTAGTTATACTAACTAGAAAATACTGCTGGGTGTCATCCTGGAAAGAGGAGAGTGTGGGTACTGGGGAGTGCAGAGGGAGCTCTCTAAGAAGGTTCAAAGCCATCCTGCTGTCATGCCATTGGCTAACATTCCTAAGTACTGCTGTCTCAAAAGTACTGAGCTGTTTGGAACTCAGAGTAATCCTAGAGGTAGATGCCATTTTAACTTCATTTTCCAAATAAGGAAACTTAAGACTGAGGAACTGAAATATTTGCTGGGGATCTTGAGGGCCAGAGTGAGGAGTGAGCTTTGATTCTTTTGTGAGCACCTTCAGAATGTTTGAGTTATGCCCATCGCTAAGTTTTCTGTGCTCTGGTATCATCAGAAGCTGTGCCTGTGTTGACTTAACAGATGAAGAAGGTAAAGTAGTAGTGAAATGCAAACAACAGGAAGTTTAGAAAAACACAGAAGCATCACAGAAAAGAAAATGACACCAAAGTCTAATAAAATCAGAAGCTGAAGATAGCAGGAAGCCAAGGGGGCCCATTCGCTCTTCCCCCAAAGAGCATCCATACCAGCACATCCGAAAGTCTGACTGATCTAGCCAGCTGAGACCAGCCAAAGAGGGAACCAACCAGCTTCAGAAATCAACATAAATATGTGAGATAGAAACTCACCCCCAAACCCACCGGCAATTCTTAAAACCCAAAGGGCAACTGCTAATTCCCTAGTAGGGCATTTCTTTAGCAAGCACATCCACTAGTTAGGGTCACTTTGAGTGTAGAATTCTACTTTGGGAGTAATACAGAGGCCACATCTGGCACTTTGAGCTCCTACCCTGAAGATATAACTTCAGAGCTAAATATATAAGGATACAGCTGATAAAACAGAAAATCCAAGCAATGAAATAACCCAAGATGTGAAAATCCCAATGCTGCAATATCAGATTGGAAAGTGGATCCAGCTTCCTGGGGGAGAAAACAGTCTTAAACAGCAGTGGACCCTGCAAGCTACACACCTGGCCAGACAGGCAAGATGTGTCCACTAGTACAATAATGATATATCTGTTATGGGGTTAACCAACTACTCTAATTAGATTTAAAGACCACTCCATGGGAGGGAATTCATGCCTGATACTGAAAACCTAGCCCAAAGCCTAGGACACTGCCCTAGGGAGGAAACTGGTATTGTTGTTTGGCTATGCACATGAGCACAACTTGAACTTAAACTCCAGATCTCAACTAGTAGCAATAGCGGATGCAGTACAGAGAAGGGGGGGCAGGAGCATCAGAGAATGCCATGGAAACTGCAGAGGCAAATGAAACCTGTCACAAGCTTTGCATATGTGGATGCCCCCTCAGAAACATGCACCCTCTGCAAACTGTCACAGAAAGTTCAAATGCACATTCATAGACCTGGCCATCATCTAGGCACGGTCCTGATGCAAACCCTGAAAGGCTGCCTGGCCTTGGGAAGGCTGGGTCCAGATTTGCCATGCATTCACTCAACCTTTGAGGCAGCAAGAAGTTCTGGATTGATGTTTAGTCTAAAGGCTTTTATAACTGCAATCTATATTTCATTTCTTGCCATAAAATAACAATTTGAGAAACACAGAAAAATACACTGTTAACAATTTAACATTCACTTTCAATAAGTAGGAAGCCTTTTGCCGGGAATTGCAGCCCATTATGGAAATCATAATTCGTGTTTGGTGCCATGAAAATGTATTCTCAATTTCATTGCACTCTGTGCCCAGCTACAAAGCTTGATACTTCCTTTACATTATAAATTCTCATTGTGATAGATTAGCAAATATAGTGTGAAAGAAAACAGTCGGGTTGAACCCAACATGCACTACACTGAATAAAAACACCAAAACATGTCAACCTTTCTTGGAGGGATTGCGGAATTGAAATTGCCCCTCATTTCTGGAAGGCAACTATAAATGCTGAAATATGGATTATTGCACATCAAAATTATCCTTCCTGACTATTTCCTCTGCCAATTTATGCATCCTGTAGTTCCCAGGGTATCAAATGCCTTATTTTCTCCTGAACTTTAGAAAATATCAGTCTTTGAATCTTGAAATTAAATTACATTTAAGCAATACCACAAATTCAGCACCTGGATTTTTCCAGTCTATAAATGCAGACTTGTGACTTGCATTTATAATCACTTGCACAGATCTTCCATCCGTGGAAGAACTATCAGTGGCTCAGTGAATCAAAGGTGAGAAATGGGTCGGTGTTTATTTTGCTCGTTAATGAAAAGGTGGCTATGTATGTTTTATTCTTTTCTGCATCCAAGTAAGAAGTAGTGTTCAGATACCAGACGACTATCAGAAAAAAAAAATGAGTAAATTAAACTGTCAAGTGTATCATTGTGCTTATAGAGAAATCCCAAGATCAAGTAAAAACACTGTTAATGATGGATCTAACACAGATAGGGTTTTCTTTGCTTCTTCATATATCAGAAATCACACACACACACACACACACACACACACACACACACACACACACACACCATCTAAAGGAAAGTAATCAAGTAATCACTCCATACTTGTCAGTTGTGAGGTGAAGGGATACAGACCAGTAACTGAGGGGATATTGATTTGTTTGATTCTCAAGCTAATAAACACATAGTATTTCCATGCTTTGATAATTTAATAGAAATATAACTTGATTTGTTTAACTATCATAAAAAAGTTGAGGTTGGCCTTGTGCATCTCCCACTATACACATGAGTTAAGGCTGTAGGTGTGCATACAGTCTGTGGGGATTTGAGTGGGTGAACTATTTATTTCTCAATGAGAAGCTAAGCTTAGTGACAGAAAGGAAGAAGTGAAACAAGTAAGGCATTGAGGACAAACAGGTGGTCAGGGAGAGGCTAAAACAAGGATCTCTAATTTCCTGGCTGAAGAGTGACTTGAATTTGGTTTTGCTACATGGGGTGCTTTCTCCTGTGTACATACACCACCACCCTGAAAGTCCATGTTGTAAAGACTCTCTAAGCAAACATGTGTGAAGGGGACCTATTCATACTCATGTTTACTGGAATGGAGTTGTCTTGATTCAGGAGTGACTGACTATGGGAAGCATAGGAAAAGTGACTAAGAAAGCCAAAAGAGGCATCTGGTTGCTGTATCCAAACACCTAGCTGATCACTGCATGACTTATCACCATCTACAGACATGGGCAGCCTCAGCTGGTCATAAAGGAAGAGTTCCTCCCACCTTGAGCTGATGAAAACAGGAGGATTGGCTCCAGGAGTGAGGACAGTAGCTGGCTGGTCTGATCCCTATATATAGGAAGTGTAAATTCAGAGATTCTAGCTTTCTGTGGGGGGCTCTTCATTCTGACAAGCACATAGGAGGCTTCTGGGAAGCCTGTGATATTCTGACCTGTACTTTGGTTTACCAAGCTAGATGAAGTGAGAAGTGGAGTGGGGACATCCACTGACTACTGATGGCAGCTCTTCACCAAGAGGGAGGGGAGACTGGACTTCAGCCCTGGTTCTGCTTTGACTGGCATCATGACGGCACAAACTTCCAGCTAAAGGCTATCAGCTAAAGCAAGTCCTTTTGGAAGACAGTGTTACAATAAAGAAAACTGGAAATCAGGGGAGGGGGGAGAGAGAATACCAGACACAAACTTCAAGCAAAGCCTGGGTTATTTGGTGTGTGTTATATATGCTACCTTCCACAATCATATGGATGCTCACTTTTAACCAACTGTCTGCTGTCTGAATACCCACTCCCATCACGGTAACAATCTTTGCCACTTTGCCAAGGTTGAACAACACTCTCACTTCACCTTGTTAATCCAGCCTGTAAGCTTCTTCTTCCTGAACCGGTGTGGGGCTTCCTAGTGCTCCAAATGTCCTTTCTCTGCACAATGAACTTTAAAGTTTCAACATTATCTGATTTTTAAAAGATTTCATTTTTGACATTTTATATGTTTATAATGCCTTTTGATCCTATTTTCCAAATTATCCTTTCTTATCCCCCCTCTCTCCCATTAACACCCTTCTTCCCCATTAATGCCCATATTACTTTCATGCCATTTTTAAACCGTTTGAGTTAAATTGGGGTGGCTTGCATGATTATAGGTGGAAGGTTGTGGAATAGGCAATTTATGAGTTCCCTATGAACCTGACTAACCTCTCCCAGCTCCCATTAGCTGCTGTTAGCTACTCTGGGAGGTCTGAGGTCTCATGTATCCTTCCCCCTCAATGGTGAAGTATTGACAAACTCCATCTTGTGTAGGAAAGAAACCATAGCTGCTGTGCCTTTATTTTTGTCAAAGGCCAATGAAATCTGCAGGGTGATTGACAGGATTCTGGAATTTCCCTGGGCAGATCCAGACCAGGATGTGGGTGCTGCACAGAGCCAGTATAGACATTCACCTTTGGACTTGGCAGGACATGAATGGGAGTCTTTGTACTTTTTAATGACGCCTTTTATACATGGGGTCTTAAGAGAATCCTGACCTCTCTGAGCATAACTTGCTCACTGATTAGAGAAAGAGAACAATACTTTTTCATGAGGTTGTTATAAATATTAAATGTCCCTGGTGGTGATGGGTCCTTCGATGATTCCCTGTCATTACAAGGTTAATTGAGATGTTGTATGTGGAATATGATTGAAATCCTCATACAGAAGCTCAACCATGTCCACGCACATCTGTGCAACTGTGCAAAGGAAGTAAGCAGGCCACATATCCTTAAAGGCCACAATTCCTCAGTCATCTTGAGATGCCACTGTCACTCAGTTAGGTCATTTTTGTCTTGTGTATTTTCTGATTAATAGGCTTGATATTTTAGAGCAGTTTTAACTTCACCTAAAAAATTGTGCCTCCCCCACTGTTAGCATTCTGTCTCTGAGTGGTATGCTGTGGGTCTGTAGATTACTTAGGGAGTTGCTGTGTCCTTCAACTCCATGTTTATCCATGGAGCTGTTTGGACAGAGTCTTGGGACAGCAGTGAGCTGGTGAGAGGAATAACTCTCGGGAGGCAATTTCAGTGAATAACTCGTTTATTTCGTGGAAAAAGATTGTTTATATAGGAGGAAAAGGAGAGGCAGGGGCATAAGCAGCAAGGGGATTGGCAGGGGCAGGGTGATCTGTGGATGTTTCATGAAGGGATTAGCAGGGGCCAGTAACCTGTCTATGTCTGGTTTGCAGAGATAAGTTGGGGGACATTCTCAGCCCCAGATGGTGGGAGTTACGTGACTATAGGCATGTAACGGATGTCGGTGGCTGTAGAGGAGCTGTGACCTTTAAACTTTCTAATTTCCTGGGCTTGTTATTACCTTATAGCTGAATTATGTGAACTCCAGTAAACTCAGGCCTTGAAGTGCCTGGCCTTATCAGGGTTTGCTGGGGCCCACCAGGTGGCTGGAGTTCAGGGAGGGGGAAGGAGACTTCAGCCGAACTCCTGCCAGTCTCAGATAATGAGATAATCAGGGTTTCAGGCCAGTCTTAACTTTCCTTTAACCCTATGTTCTCTGTGCCTCTCATCAGGGTCTCACAGAATGCTGGTTACAACTGGGGAAGCAATTGACATCATTATGGTGCAAAGTCCATAGTTAGCATGAGGTTCACTCTTGATGCTGTTTGGATAAAGGTTGAATGGCATAAATCCAAAATTAGATCACAATGCCCAATATTTTGATTGCCGCCCAAGTCCTCTATATTCTACCTGTTCATCCTTTCCTTTCCCACTAGCTACCACAGGCATCCCTCTGACTCTGACAACCACAGGTTTTTGATTAACTTAATAGTTTTATGCTTTCTGAATATAATATACTTGAAATCACAGTTTTGCAGTCTCTTCAGATTTAATTTAAATTTCCTTTATATCTTCTTATAATGTGATAGCTATTTATTTTTAAATACTGAATAATTGCCTGTCTACTAAGGTTTAGTTCCTCATGAACTACTGAAGGACACCTACTCATTCCAGATATTGTCAATTATTAATAAATAAAGCTGCAATCAACATTCATGAACAGATATTTGTATGGACATAAGTCTTTTACTTATTTGGGTAAATAACTAGGAGCACAGTTATGGTAAGGGTGTGTTTAGTTTTAAAAGAAATTGGCAAATTGTCTTCCAAAGTGGCTGCACCATCTTTCCTTCCTGCCAGCAATGCACAAGCCCTCCCATGCTCTGCATCCTTGCCAGCATTTAGTATGTAAGTGTGCTAGACTGTGGCCACTCTAGCTGGTGTGTAGTGGTAACTCCTTGGCAATTTAATTTGAAATCCTTTGGTGACACACAGCCCTGTACATCTTTTCATAAGCTTATTTCCTCTTTATGTCTTCCTTTGAGATGTCTGTTACAATCTCTGGCTTATTTTTTTTACAGCCAGACTTTCTCCTTACTAATTGTTAAGTCTTAAGAGTTCTTTGTATATTTTGGATAGCAGTCCCATATCGGATATGCATTTTGAAAGATATTCTCCCAGTCTTCAGCAATGTCTTCAGGAATGCAATCTTCCATTTCATCAGCACTTCCCCTCCAATACTGGACCATTTGGAGATTTGTAAATATTGCTTTGCTGTTCTACTTCATGTAGCTTTGCCCACTGAGGGGCTCCAACTGTTGGAGACACTCCTGTCCCTATATTCAGAGACATTAGTGGTGACGCACCCCCAAACTAGCCTGCAGGTGCCTGGAAAACAGCCAGCCCATGTTCATGGAGATAGAGGATCCAAAGTATTAACAGGAACACAGCCTCCAGCTGTTATAGCCCACAGCACACTGAGAAGAATGGTAGTGTTTCATTTCTAGCAGAGACCCTCTGTGATTATGCCCATCCTCTGAGCGACAGTGCTGATTAAATAGTAATTAATTCCTCAACAGGCTGAATTAAATAATCAAGCCAGCTGCAGGTAATGTAATTACAGTAGTTATTTAACACTTAATGAAATGTTCTTATAAGTACTGATGTGGCATCTTGGCATCCCCAATCTATGGAATTGTTCCTCCCTTTCCTATGAGGATCCAAGTATTCAATAGGAAATTCATGGTTCTTGCATGAAACTAAATCACATGGCGGAAAGGAGTTCAGGTTTGCCACCTCTGGTCCAGCTGTACTATGTGTGGACCACTCATATCATCATCTTGACCATGTAGAACATGAGGAGCCAATGGGAATCCAAGATGTAGGACACAACAGGAGAACACAGATCCAGGTAGAGCCAGGCCTGGACTCATGAGGTCCTAATAAGACACCTTCAGGCACAGCTGGGATAGTGAAAAAGAGAAAGAAATGGAAGACAGAGGAGTGCCAGAAAGAGATGGTGCCCTAGCAACATTCTCCTGGGCTTCCCAACACCTCAGAGCTGCAGTCAGATTCTGGGGACATGGCGAGCAAGGCCAAATTCAAGGCTTCACTTGACTTTGACTTGGGTCAACCCTGATTTCCTCCTTCCAGAACTATCTGATAGATAGATATAAGGATATCAACATGTCTCCAAAGGGAAGTGCTCTTGCAAAGACATATACCATCAGACCCGCTCATCCTGAAGAAACCTCACAAGAGTCTTGAATTAATTTGTAAATGTGATTATGGGACCATAAGAATCAGTGCCACTTAGAAAGTTATTAATAACATATTGATTGAATCTCAGGTTTGTATCCCATTCCCTTGTGATACAGAATTAAACAGAGGTCTGGGTTGTGTGTACAGTGTCTGTTACTGTTGAAATCCTGGGCTTGGGATGTATAGTTCAGTGCTACAGAGCTTGCTAGTGTTGGTGAAACCCACCATTCAATCTCTAACACAAAAAAGAAAAAAGAAAAAAGGACTATCCTGTGCTCTCCCTGCCTCATAGGAAGAGGTGTGTTTGTGAAGTCAGAATGCTATGACTAAGAAGGGCTCTTTCCAGGAATTCTCAGAGAGTTGGTGGTTCTAGCCTTACTTTGCCACCCCCAGCACAGCTCAATGCCCACCATGAACAAAGAAACCCATCATCAATGCTATTTTAACTTCATTGTCTTAGCATGAATGTTTCTTCTCTGCCTGGGAGCTGGCACTGAGCTGGCTCCTCTAAGCCTCAGTCCCAGCTGCCCCATAAATCCATTGTTAGGAGGGTTGCCATGGTAACAGAGGGCAGCAGAAGGAAAAGAAACTGACATTCGCCCACACAGAGCTGGCTGGATCTGAAGACTAATTAAAAGGTTCCATGCTTGGGGTCACTTTGTAAAGGGAGGCATCCCTCAGAAGACTTCGGGCACAAATTACACCCCCCAATGGCCTGGACAGACTCCAGGCAGGTGCTGGCTATTCCCAGTTGGCTCTGTGTTTCTGGGACAAGTTGCTCATGGGGCCACCCTAGCATCTTGCCTGGCAGCCCTATTAAATGGATCCAGTGCACTTTCTGACAGTAGGTGTCAGAAGCAAGTTAGTGGCAAGGTTGAAAAATTAGCCTGCTTTCCTCAGGTCCTGCTCTACATCTGTTATAATGTGGAATTGAATTTGCTTATGAGAGTTCTTTAAGCCTAGCTCTCAGGGTCTTAGAATGTGATGAAATAGTACCAAGTCTAAACAAGGCTGGTAGATATTTTCTTGTACCTTCATCAGCTGTTTCCTCCCTGCAATGGGTTCTTGACACAGCCTGGCACTGAGCACCTCCAGAATACCAACCAGCTTTGAGAACTTGCTGTCAGGACATGGATCCAAAGTCATTGCAGGCACCAGCCACTCTGTGCTCCACTGTGAGCTTCTCTCGTCTCCCCTACAGCCAGACCCCATGGCCCCTCCTTCACTCACTTCCTCATCAGTAGTTTAACTGGAAACATGGGCAGTCTTAGATTCTGGCACTGAAGTCAGACTCTTAGAAATTTTTAGAAGTTACACAGGAACATCCACAAGGGGAACAGCAAAACTCTCTCCAGGATAAATTAGTCCTCTGCTAAGAAAAGAACCTCTGGGATGGAGAGATAACTCAGCGGTTAAGGCACTTGTCTGCAAAACTTAATGACCCTAGTTCCATTCCCCTGTGCCCACATAAAGTCAGATGCACAAAAGGGGCACATCCATCTGGAGTTAATTTGCAGTGGCCAGGGGCCCTGGTGTATCCTTTCTCTTTCTGACTCCCTCCTCTCTCTCTCTCGCTCTCTCTCTCTCTCTCTCTCTCTCTCTCTCTCTTTCTTTCTCTCTATCCTTGAAAATAAATAAATAAAAATATTAAAGAAAGGAATCCTCCATTGCTGGGAAAGCAGGCCAACACAGAAGGCCAAAACAACCCCACAGAGAGTGGTGGGATAAGCAAGAGACTTATATCCACAGCCAATCAGTCAACCTAGGATAAGCCAGACATAGAAACACCAATGATTTTCAACACAACCTAAAGCAGAAATACAGAGGCCCCTAAGACCTCAACAATAAAGCAGCCTTAATACCCACCATGACTCAGGGAACTGAGCAGAAGAGGGGGCGGAAAGATTGTAAGAGCCATGATGGAGGAGAATATCCAGAGACATTGCTTCACTCAGTAACAACATACAAAGGGTGGTGGAAACAGCTTGACTCCTAGGCTATCCATAATCCCCTACCACATTTAATGATCCAGACTGCCCATGGAGGACGATACCCAGCTGACTGGGGACACAGAGCAGGGGAATTGGGGAACTAGGGATACCAACTCATTATTTGCTCACTCAATGTATCTAATTATGGATAATAAAGGGGAAAAACATTTTCAAGAAAAAAAAAACCATCCCAGCCAGTCATCTAGGACCACAAAGCCTGAGGCACTGAGTCTTGCACAAGATCAACTCAGTGTCTTGGGTGAAGCAGCTCCACATTAAGTTTTAATGCAGCCTGATGTGTCTAAGTTCTACCAAGACAATCCCATGCACCCACTTCTCTTCCCAGGAGCCAGAAGTCAGAACCCAGAAAGGGTTCAAGTTCAAGAGTGTCCAGTCCTTTAATGAGAACATTTTTATCCCACAATTCCATGAGACCTTGAAAACAGGCCCCTACACTTTCCTCTCACCTCTGTTTGATTGTCTCAGAATTTTAAGAAAGTATATGGTTTTATAATTGTGTGTGTGTGTGTATGTGTGTGTGTGTGTGTGTGTGTAAAATCTCACAGAAGACTTGAGTTTACAGGATTAACATACCAGAGCTGATAAATACCTGTCATTTAGATTATATTCCTTTGTCCAGAGTGGAAATTTCCAGGCTATGAAGTGACTCACTGTATGCCTGGGTCAATACCTATCAAAGCCCCAAAACAGATTAAAATCTCCTGTCTTCACAAAGGAAAATCAGAACCAAGGTCAGCTAAGGGAGCTCAGGACAGAGGTGACATTAAAACATACAATCTCACACCTCCCCAGTGTGAGAACTCTGAAAGACATTCTCTTTACTATTGCAGGGTTGGATAACATTAGGAAACTCATCTCTACAGAACATCACTTAGTGGAAAAGCCTCTCTTCAGTCAATAGTCCTTGAAACCACAGCTTAGCCAATGGGTAAGACTATGCAGAGTGAAGCATGGGACCCTTCATTAGGACACAATCCCAGTGGCCTTCTTGCTGGGTGAGTTGGCTTGCCTGAACTCTTCTGCCGAAGAAAAACTTCTTTGATCTTAAATAGTGTCATTATTCTCAGATCCCAGACTCACTTCTAACAATGACAACCATAAAGCCATTAAGGGAACAAAGTACAATAATCTACAAGGTGCTCTGAAAGATGCCTGGCCCATGACAGGTCCTCAGTAAGCATAGAGATTCCACTGGAGCATGTGCTGATAAAGTTGTGGGACCCTGATAAGAGGCACGGAGGATATAGGATTATTTGCTGAGACAGGTAGGCATCCCAGTAACTGTCTTCTTCTGTTAAAGGAAGTCAGGGGGAGCCTGAGACCCTAATAATCTCAAGCATATCCTGGACCCTCCAGCCCTCCAGGCAGCCCACAGCGAGTCCTGAGATAAGCAGATAATTCAAGGCCTAAAGTCACTCCAGCTATAATAACAAATCTGGACAATAAAAGTCTAAAGGTTACAGTTCCTCTGCAACCATTACCATCCTATACATGTCTAGAATCACATAGAAAGACCCCCCCAACTTATCTCTGCAAACTCATGAGACATCCACAGACTACCCTGCCCCTACCAATCCCCTTCCTGCCTATGCTCCTACCTCTGCCTTTTCCTCTATATAAACAACTTTTATCTATACAATAAACGAGAGCTGTCCACTGCCACATTCTCCCAGGTGGCTATGCCCATAGGCCTACTGTTATCTCAAGACTCTGTCCACCCAGCTCTGTGGATGAACTGGAGTGTTATTGTATAATGACCTCCCATGTATTCCACTGGCTGCATAAAGTTACCGAGAATACTTCCATAACATTGAAAAGAAGCTTCTCACTTACCATCCTGCTTAATCGAAATGCCCTATGCAGACAGCACAGCTCTGTGCCTAAGTCTCAGGAGCCCAGGTTCCTTCTGTCTTGTGTACACTTTGTGACTCAGTCCATGGGGAGGGAAGGGGTAGAGTACTGGGCATGTGATGTTGGGTCTTTAGCATTCATAACACAACCTGTTGATACAGGCATCACCTCCACTCTTGGGCTGCTGGCTTGGGCATAGTCATGGCCACCTCTGGCTTCAGAAAGCTGGCAAACCTGGTCACTTGCAGTCCTTGTCAGCATTTCTATGTTTACTGAGCAAAGGGGAAATGTGTCACTGTAATGGAAAAGAAAACAAAGCAGAGCTTGGCCTGTTTTAGAAACGTGAGCTCAGATGTGTGATGCTGTATGAAGATCAGGGTTCTGGTGACAGATCTCAGTCCATAGCTTGTCTTAGAAACATGAACTCAGGCATCTGACACTGTGAGGACTAGGCTTCCGGTAACAGATGTCAGTTCAGATCCATTTGAGGTTGTACCTTGGTCCTGATCCTACTGGAACTGCTAGTTCTAGACCCATAGGGCAAGGTTGCAGTACACCTGGGAAGATGCCTCATTTTGTCTGAACGGCAGGCCCAGAGCAGAGTGGGGAGCTGATAGCTGTGTGGAACAGTGCCACTCCTTCTCAGTTCTGGCAAGATGGCTGTTCCAGGTGTGTGGAGTGAGAAGACACAGGGAGCAAGGTAAATCCAAGGTTCCAGTGCTCCATCTGAAGGACTACTGTGAACCCAAGGCCACCAGGAATGAGGTATAATGGGTGCTGCTAACCTCCAGTAGTGTCCACTCAGGCTCCTCAGGTGCAGGATGCACAAACTGACATTCCTGCTGCACCTGTGGCCATCTGATTTTATCTTGCCTGCCCTGGTCTCCTCAGCGGCCCAGTGGGGAATGTGTGCAGACTTCTGATGAACATCACCATTCATACAGTATACAGCACCTACCTGGAGCCCACCCTCATCTGCTGCTCTACCCAGGCAAAAGCTTTCATCTGGTCAAGTATCTACCCTTCTTCCTGGACCTCTTAGATTTTAGATTCTCAAAACACCTCCCTGAACAGCAGGGAAGCTGCTTCCGTGACTAGGCAACATGGCATTCAAGTACAGCAAGAGCTCCCAGGCAGCCACAATCCAGCCCATCATCGAGCAATGAAAAGGCTGGAAATCCTTCTCGGGGATAATTGTCCATGGACACTCCCGCTGAGCAGGTCTGGGCCATGGCTGCTCTGGACACCAGATTCTTTACCGGCCAACTGCATCTTCCAGTACCTGTTTGAATTGTTCCCAATGGCCTCCAGCAACTATTTTTTTTTTTTGCCAGCTACAAAGTTTGGTTCATCTATCTGTCTGGCTGTTATTTTTACTCATAACTAAAAGATGAATAGTCAAGCATTTCAAAATTACTGTAAAACTTTGTTAAAATTCATCCTTGGTTATGAACATCAAAACAAACATTGAGCCATGTATTTTCTGAAATGATTTGAAGCACAAAGATACAGCTATTTATCAATTAATTTGGACTTAGGAGAGGCTTTTGCATACAGAATAACTTTGGGTTTGGTCTAATGGATTGAATTTAGACTACTCCACCAATGAATTCTGAGATCCTAGCTATATATATGTACAAAACTGTGACTTCCTGAAGTTTTCTTGGCAGAGTGAAAGAATATATTAAGATCTGGACTCCTGTGTGCTTCCCAGAAGAAATCAGCAGTCAGATTCTTCTGCCATCAAATTAATCCCGAAAGCAAATGAACATAATATAAGAAATAATTCAGTTGGGACATGAATTTCCTTAAATGCCAACAATGTCCAGTATAAGTTTTTGCCTTGCCATACTGAGGGCCTTTGAAAACTATGCCAAATCTCACCAACCTGATTCTGAAACACACAAAAGGTTTTCAAGAAGCTCTTTTGGGATCAAAATGAAGATTTATAGCAAATGGAATTAAATGTGATTTCTGAAATGACCTTTGTTAACAGTGTGTTAATGACCTTTTTGCAAAATGCTTCTCAGGAGTATTGAGCCATGGGGTTTGCTTCAATCATGGAAGGAATGTTGAAATAGGGAACTTGAAAATTAAAGATAGCACCATTTGTATTATAAATTAGTAGCAAGATTTTAAGAACAAATTTCCCAAAAAATAAAGCAAAAAAGCAAGCACAATGTAATTGGTGATGTAATTGATGTCACCTAGGCCTTGATGATGTAAATGCCACAGGACTTTACTCTAAAGATAAGTTAATAGCTAGAGGAAAAATAAAATAATACTATCCAAGGAGAAGAGGGGGATAAACTGGAGAAAGATGAAGTTGAAGCCGAGGGAGAAGGGAGAAATTTTCATGAAAACAGTTAAATGCTTACATTTATTATCCACAATGAATTAAAAAATAGGGCTGGAGAAATGGCTCAGCATTTAAAGGCACTTGCTTGCAAAGTCTGACATCCTGGGTTCAATTCCCCGGTACCTACATAAAGAAATATAAATATAAAAAGTGGTGCATGCATCTGGAGTTCACTTGCAATAAATAGGGCTGGGGAGATTGTTTAGTGATTAAGGTGCTTGCCTACAAAGCCTAATGACCTGAGTTTGATTCCCTAGTACCCACATAAAGCCAGATGCACAAAGTGGCGCATGCATATGAAGTTCATTTGCAGTACCCAGAGGCCTTGGTGCACTCTCTCTCTCTCCTTCTTTCTCTCTCTCATTCTCTCTCTTTTTCTTTCTCTCTCTCATTCTCTCTCTTTCTCTCTCTGCTTTCAGAGAGAGGGGGACCAAACACCATCGAGATGTGAGCCTTGAAACTACCAGGTGTCTCAAGTCATGGACCCCCATTATTCAATCTACCCACAAGTCTCTGTACCTGTGTACACCTGAACAGGGTGTACATCCCAGGACAACACAAGGAACCCTGAAGGCTATAGGTCTCGGCCTCCCATCTTAATGTAATACCTTTGTAACAGGGATACTCAATCCCATCTGCCAGCCAGAGTCACTGAGCTATAAAGTGTCCATTGTGTGCCATCTAGTTGTGTATTTGTAATGTCAATGGAACCAACCCAGTGTGGCTTCCCTATGGGAGGAGCTAGTACAGCCAATCTGCGAGAACTGATGTATTGGGACACCTGAGAATCCAATCAATTAAAACTTGGCCTGTTTCTGATGAAAGGAAACTGATTTCTGTCTGGGCCAGAAATCCCCTTGATTAGAAAGGGAATTCAAGCAAAACACATGTACTAAGATGTGACAGTAAAGTTTGGAGAATTTAAGCCAACACTGGCTTGATTTTTCCGAGTACCTCCTTCTTCCCCATGGGTCTTGTGAATCAATAACAAAAAGTTCAGGGATGTCTGTGCCAAGTCAGGAGACCATTGTGAAGACAGCAGTCATTGACTTGAGATAATAGCAGCAGGAAGGAGATGGGGTGCTCACAGGTAATAAACAACCTTGGGGAACAGTGGCTCACTGTGCCATGTAGTGTGGTGGCTTTGAATGTAATGTCCCCATTGCCTCAGATGTTTGTGATTAAGATTCTTACTTAGACCCCACCTAGCAGAGCATTTGGAAAGCCCTGCTGGAGAAAGGCATGAACCTTGAGGTTGAGCCCAGCCATATGTGTTTTCAGAGTCAGCTCATACTTGCTGATGCTGGCTGTTGTCTCTCTCTCTCTCTCTCTCTCTCTCTCTCTCTCTCTCTCTCTCTCTCTCTCTCTCTCTCTCTCTCTGCTGTGGACGAATGATGAAGTGAGCCAGCTTATTCTGTCATGGTTAAGTTTCCCCTGGAATTTGTAAGCCTGGAAGAAACCCTTTCCTTGCATAAGCTGCTTCTGTTTAGATGTTTTTTCCAGCAATGAGAAGGTAACTACAATAGAAAATTTGTATCAGTGGAGTTTGGTCATTTCTGCAATGAATCTGGCCATATGATTTTCAGTGTTTTGGAACATATTTGCAGGAGGAAGGATTTGGTACTTTGGACTGGAGAAACCTTGCAGTGATGAAAGCAGAGCTAAATGGGTGTTGTTTCTGAAAAGGGGATCCTAGAGTCTGTGTGGGCATGGTTTCTGGTCCCTGGCTGCCAGGGTTCCCAGGTTGCTGAGGCCAGGCGGGAGCCTGCCCAGGGAGGAGAGGCCTGGCCTGGCCAGAGTGGTTCATCCCGCTGGTCACTGGGAGTAAGCGCATGCAGTGGGACTGAAGAGGCAGGCCGGTGAAGTCCGCCCTGCCCCCTGTTTGTCCCGGCTGTGGCAATCTACTGGTTCGGCAGTGGGCACAGACCCGGGCAGCCGTGGTGGCGTGCCAGTGGGCCTGAGAACCCGTGGGAGCTCTGGTAACGGGCAAAAATACCTGGGGGGAATCAAATGGAAAATTCCTGTTTATTATAGGAACACCATTGGTTATATAGGGAAGCAGCAGGAGGAAGGGGAAGAAATGGGCAAAGGAGATTGGTAGTAACCAGCGACCTGTGAATACCTGCTTTGCATGTAGACGTGAGCTTTGGCACATATCAGATGGTGAGGGTAAAGGAACTGTCACCTTCCAGGCACAGCAGGGGTGTGAACCTAGATTCATTGTGGCTTGCTTGGGGAGGTAGTTTTAGGGCCAAGGGTAGGGATAGGGGAAATGCCTACCGGGTTTGCCAGGGTTTCAGACCTGTTTATCAAACACCCTTTGTCCTCTGTGTCCCATTTAGCAATACCAACAAATGGGCTATTCTTGTGAGAGTTGTAAAATTATAAATGCAAAAATTGTTGATTGGGAAGATTTGATTTGTGAAGTTCCAAAGGGGAAGGTAATAACTTTGTTGCAACTGGGCTACTGGCAGAAAGGTTGGCTGTGTTTGAGAATATGATTAAAGGTGAACTTAAATGTAATAGACTGGTGTGCTTGTATAAGAAAGTATTGGACAGAGAAATATGAAAGATGTAAAGTTTGCCACAGAAAGAAATGTAAATTTAGAATTACTGACACAGAGACTGCTTTTGGCTACAATTGTTAAGGAGATTACCACTACTAAAGGTGGGCCAAGTATTTTGCACTGAGACAATGGAAAAGATGCCCTGAAGGTGAAACTCAACCCATGTAAAGATCAAGCTGGTAAGAATGTAAACTCTTTTGAAAGAAGGTGACTTGAAGGAACACTGGTGAAGGAGTATCCTGCTCTTGGTACTGATTTTGGAAGTATGAGATCTGCGGGAAAGTGGGTCATGAGTAAACTTGATTCTAGGAGGCACTAAGATGTGTCAATGTGAAGCAGGGTTGACAATCCTGTATACAGGACCAGTAAGATCATTGTATGGAGCTATGAAGATGAATCATGGGTTACAATGAAGACCCAAAGAATACAGAGATACCGGGATTTTAGGATGTCTGCCAAGGAGAGCTACCAGCATGCAATTTCGTTTTCTCCAGGCTGTGAGCAGCCAAGCTGGCAGAGGAGAATTTGAACCCCAGAAACTTCATCACTATTTATCGATGTCAGACTTGGAACTGTAGATGCTTGATGTTTGGCTGCTGGTAAATGATCTTGCTTTGATCCAGCCACTCCTTATTATGCCTTCTTTTAGTAATGAGAATGTTTACTCTGTGCCATTATGTGTTGGAAGTATATAACTTGTGTTTTGATTTTACAAGGTGTCCAGTTATGAGACAGTCTTGAATCACAGATGAGACTTTGGACTTCTGAACACTGTTAAAATTGGTGAAGACAATGGGGACTTTTGAAGTTTGACTGAGTACAATTTGCATTGTTAAATGGTCATGAGTCTATGTGGTCCCCTGAATGTGGTGGATATAAACATAATGTCCCCATAGCCTCAGGTATTTGTAAGTTTCCTATTTAGTCCCTGCCTAGTAGAGCATTTTAGAGGTGAAGCCCTTCTGGAGGAAGTGTGTCACCAGAGGCAGACCTTGGGGTTGAGTCTAGCCATGTGTGTCTTCAGAGCAGCTTGTACTTGCTGGTGCTGGCTATTGTCTCTCTCTGCTGCAGATGTGTGATGAAGTAAGCCAGGTTCTTCTGCCATGGTGAAGCTTCCCCTGGAATGGTAAGCCTAAAATAGACCTTTTCCTCCTATAAGTTGCCTCTAGTCAGGTTTTGTCCCAGCAAGAAGGTAACTGCAACGAGTACCAAGGGTGGGTTCATTACAGAGATACTTAAGAAGTGGCACAGGTAAATGCTGGTACTAAGTTGATACAATAAGAGGGTCACATCAAGCTGTGGCTTGTGCAACCAGTGAATGGTAAGTTTAGGTCCAAGGAACAAGCACCCTTAAGCCCACTGGAGCAGCTCAGGGTGGCTTTCCAAAGTGGGACATCTCAGCAGACAAATTCTCTCCTCTCCCAGAGGGAGCTGGTGCCTGAACACTAATCTGTGATGATAAAATGATGCAGAATTTCTATGTAGGCAACTTCTTGTGTGACACATATACAACACATACATACACATTTCATACCCACCACACATATATTCACACATATATGTTAACACATATAGACTTTTTCTATAGCTCTTGATTGTGGAATATAATCCAAAAACAATCTTATGTAGTAAAATAACCAAGACATCCCCTCACTTAGGAAAAGAAAAAGGAAGAAGAGAAGTAAGGAAAGAAGAGGAGAAAAGGAGAGAAGAGGATAAGAGAAAAGGAGAAAAGATGGAAGGGGAGGTAAAGGGAGAGGAGAGGAGAGAAGAAGAGAGGAAAGGAGAGAGGAAGAAAAGCCCTTGGCAGTAGGTGCCAGATCAATGACTCCTAATCCCCAGTGTGCCTCTGAATTACTTTGAGAGCTTGTAAAAAATTGAGATTCTTGGCTCCCATCCCAGGAAATGTGATTTAGCAGGTCTTGTGAGGCTATAAATCTGTTTTTTTAACCAGCACCCTGCTTGATTCAGAAGCCATGAATCCAACGGCCAATTGGAACCTGCCACTGAGTGTGACATTCTGCTTAGGTGTCCTTCAATGTGTCCTCTGAGAACCAGGAAAATGTCAGGATAGGGTTGGCGTACATTGGGCCTGCCCCATCTGTCCCTGTCTACCCTGGTCTCCTCAACATCCCAAGTGCATCTCACACCCCATCATAGGATCATTTCCTTCACAGCAACACTGAGCTCTTTCAGGGACTTAGTTCAAGATGCCTCCTCTAGGAAAGCACCTCTAGCCTCTCACAGGACATATTTTAAACCGTTTAGTAGCTTCCCTCACCTTCAGGGCACATTTGATGCTCAAACACACTGGAGAATTAACAAGAGAAATAGAAGTTGTTTGGGGCACACAGTTCTGGAACTGGAAGGTCTAAGAGCATGGTGTTGCCTCTGCATGGCCTCTGATGAGGAGCTTGTGCTGCTTCATGACAGAGCAGGAGAAAGAAGAGTGCAACTAGGAGCTTTCAGAAGAGACAAATTCAAAGAGTATGGTTGCTATATGACAACCTGTTCTCACCATAACTAATGCAATCCTCAAGAATGATTTCTTAAAGGTTCACCCCTCAACACCCCACCAAAGGAGATCAACTTTTGGAACAAACCATAGCATAGGGTCACCGCCACCTTTCTTACCACCTACAGGATTTTATCCAAATCAGCTATGTATTTACTACAGGATTTTATCCAAATCAGCTAGGTATTTATGCTGAAACAGCTCAAGCCTGCCTTGAGGAGTTGAAACATAAACTGGTTGTATTGGTTACTTTCCTTCTTGCTGTGTCCAAACACCTGAAGCAACCTAAGGGAAGAAAGATGCATATTTAGCTCATGGCTTGAGGGTGTAGTCCATTATAGTGAGGAAGGCATGGCAGTTGGGAGCAGCTCATGGCTGTGGCTATAGGACTGGAGGCTGCTTACTCACATCTGGGCAGACCAGGTAGTTGGAAGAGGTTAACAGAAGTGGGAATTGGTACCCCTCGAGATCCACCATCAGTGACCTACTGTCTTCATCTAGGCCTCACCTCCCAAAGGCTCCACAACCTCCCAAAACAACATCACTAGTTGGTATTCAGTTATATGAGCCTGTGGGGGACATTTTATATGCAAGCTATAATAGCTGGGTAAATTATATTTGCTTTCTTCCCAGGAGTAGAGCTCCATCCTATAGAGATGTGTTTTCTGCCACATAAACCAGAGAAGAGGAAGGAATGGCAAGAGAATTTAAGATGAAGGTTTCTGCAACACTCTTTCCCCTTTCATACCTACTGCTCCACCCAAAGCTTTCCCTGAACCAGTTTACTGTACACTCATCTGTCCGTGGTTCACACATTCATTAGCCAAGGCTACCATAATAAAATACTATGATAGAAATTCATTGTCCCTCTGTAGTTGGTTTTCCAAATCAAGGTCTCAATGATGCTGTGGGCTCCTAAGGCTTCTCCTCTTGGCTTGGAGATGGTGCCTGTTCCCTGTGTGTTCACATGGTCACCCCCTGTGCATATCTGTGACCTGATCTGCTCCTCTTGTAAGGAACCCAGTCATACTGGATGAGGGACGACCCTGACACATAGTCAATCACAATGGCAGGGCATGTGAGTGTGCAAGACATGTACATACCCCTGCCACATTCAGCCAAGGGACCCCCGAGGGAACCTTTGCCAAAATCTGCAAAGCATCCCACTCTCTGTCTGGCTCTGTTCCACACATTCTGCAGCCAAGAAAGAGTACTGCTTGGAGTTATTGCTGAGAGATTCAGAGTTTTTATTGGAGCTATAAAAAGCTAGGGATTTCTGGGTAGTATATGAATCACAGGAAATAGCTCTGATTATTTTTTCCCCAAGACATACAGTATTTGATGAAGAATGAATGAAATTCAGTCTTCTTTGGTACTACTTCAGTGTAACCCAAGACCACCCTTGACAGAACTGGCACCTGCTAAGTGGTCTTGCCTTCTCTCTCTGACCAGCCTCAAGCATGCATGCATGGGTCCAGTAGCTCTAAGCCCTGTATGGCAGGAAAGGACTGCCATGCTTCCCAGAAGCATGCCTATGCAACAAACAGTATGTAAAATAAGTCTGACAGCAATGGTGCAGAGGTAAAGAAGAAAACCGCCCACTTCACGCCACATGCTTCTGGAAGGACTGAAAAGTCAATACAATGGCTTTGTTATGCCTGGCAAGAGGAAGATGTTCACACACCATATTGCAGAGAAACTTTCATGTGTGTGCAAGGATGTGTTCAGAAAGATACTTGATACACTGGTATTGACCACAGTGAAAGACAGGGAAAAAAATGATTATTGTGATGGTTAGGTTTTCTTGTCAACTTGATCTTTTTAATTATCCTGTACAGGAAGGCAGCCTCTCAGTATGGGTCAGGATGTAAGGAAGCTCAGGATAGTTAGAAATAAACATCTCTTCCTGGGAGGGCAGTGTAGGTAGGAAATTTCAGAGACTCAGGAAACTAAAAAGTCTGTGATAGGGTTTCAAGACCCCACACTAAGGCTATATAAAGGAGAAACAAATCTCTTTCTCCCTCTGCCTCCCCACACCAGCCTCTTTGCTGTTCTGTGTGTGTGGTATTGATGATGGGCTTCTCTCTCAGTTTGGACCTGCAAAAGGGGGGATGCATCCTCTTTTGCCATTATGGAACTTCCCTTGGATTTATAGATTCAATAAATCCTTTCCTCCCATACACTGTCTGTGGTTTGGAGATTCATCCCAGCAGCATGTGGCTGATTATGACAGTTTTGATACCAGGAGTCGGGTGGTATAGCAGAGATGAATCTGACCATGTGGATTTTGTTCTTCTTAAACTTGTGTACTGGAGGAATGGACATGGACTTGGTACTTGTAACTGAGGACACCTTCCAGAGTGGTAAGCCATGTTTCGTGGACTATTCTGGTGACAATTTGAAAATGCTAAGTTCAGAGAGAATTGCATTTGGTGGCTTGGCTTGTGAACTTTCTAAGGAGAAGGAGAGATTACAGAAAATTTTGTTGGATTGACATAACTGGAAAGGGATAGATGCATTCTGCTGCCCATGCCCAGAGGATTTGACCAAGGTTGAATTTAAGTAATGGGCTGATTTGTTTGGCTAGCAATATGGAAATGAGAATTTAAGATTTAAGTTCAGAAAAAACTCAAAGAAAGTTGAACTTACTGGCACAGAGACTGGCTTTAGGTCACTGAAGTTGCTATAGTCAACACATTAGCAATCTTAAAGAAAATACCCTAACTGCTCTACATTGAAGAATGGAAAGGATGTCTGAGGTGTTTCCACCCAGGAAGGATTGGATTATGGACTGTGCAAACTCTTTTGGATGGAGATAGCTGAAAGGAAGAAACCTGCTCTTCAAAGTCACAATTTATTTTGTCCCTGAATTAACAACATGGCTGTGTCCTGCACACCTGGGATTGATTTTGGAAGCATGAAAATTGCATGTGTGGAGTGGGTCATGAAATGCATTCACCATTATGGAACTTCCCCTGGATCTGTAGCTTTAATAAATCCTTTCCTCCCATAAACTGTGTCTGGTTTGGAGATTCATCCCAGTGGCATGCGGCTGACTAGGACACTCATCGACACCACTCATCCTCAAAAGCATGTGTATGCCAGTGAGTCCACTCATCCTCAGGAACATGCACATGCCAGTGACATCACATGTCCTTGAGAGCCTTTATATTCTAGTGACACCACTCATCCATGCATGTTCCAGTGAACTAAAGACCATGCATGTTCCAGTCAACTAATATGCTGGTTCTACCAGTGATAATTAGCTGCCATATACCCAACAAGTCTTTATACCAGTCAAACCCAGTTCCAAAAGCCTTGGAGGTGTATTTCCTCTCTTACATACACAGGCACCTCTGCGGCTCCCCATCCTTGTGATCCATTACTCTGCATTTCTGTAATGCACTGGGTTTTTGGAAAGCAGGAAATGAGTCTTGATGTACATTGGTACAGAAGCCACAGACATTCCCAGGTACTTCTCCAGTGCCCACTATTCTTTTCTGAATAGAACATTGTTCTCCTATGACCTTTAGTGACCAGTGTTGTGATTTCTATCTTGACAGCCATTTGCAGATGGTTTGGTGCCAATGCAGCAGTGGTCAGTGTGAGCACTGGAGTGACTGCTGCTCTCTGGACTCAGAGCTGAACACATACCTTTCCTGAGGTGCTCCCAGCCAGCATAAGAGTGCAGTGCTGCTAGTTCCTGACCATTTCTGTGGGCCACAGACTCCTCTAATTAAAATAGCTCTAGCTTGAGAATAACTAGTCATGCTGGCTGAAACTTTCTCAGAACTGCACTACAACAGGAAGCCTTTTTGCCCTCCCTTGCCCCTCCATCCATGTGCCTGACCCATGTCATGTCAAAGCTCTCTCAGGGGGGGAGGCTTTCCCTGCATGCAGGCACTCGCCCCGACTCCCTTACACACATGCCTGTGTCTGACCTTGTCTTTGCATCTACTTCTCAAAAGACCCAAGAAAGTACAGCTGTATTTCCACTACCAGTGAAGGACAAAATATGATAGGTATGAACAGTAACTCTACAAAGAACACATGGATTATTGAAAAAAATGAGTTTTTTTTAATGGAAATTGAATAGCCCCATGAGGAAAATGTGAAGTATTCTTTAAGATCTGTAATGGAAAAGTATGTATATGGGTGTGCTATGCATGCATGTGTGTGTATGTATAGGCATGTGTGGAGATGAACATGCATGTATGTGTTTACGTGTGTGGGCATATGGGTGTGGATGCCCATGCATGTGCATGTGGAGGCCAGAGATTGATGTAGGGTAACTTCCTCTTACTTTATCCCTTCTCTTTTGAGACAAGGTCTTGCACTGAACCCAGAGCTCAGTATCCATTTGGACTATGGAGATTGTGAATCTGCCTTTCCTTGGGGCTGGGATTACAGTCATGCATGGCTATGCCCTGCTTTCCATAGATATCGGACATCAAACTCAGGCCATATTCTTGTGCCAAGCACTTGACCTGCTGAGCCAGGCCCAGCATTTCCTCATTCACGAATGATCAGTAGTCAATGAAAGGTCACAGTCTATGCAACTGAGTAATTACAGAAATAATTGATAACTTAATTTCTGCCTCATTAGTTGGGTCATGCTGGCTGCTCTGGAGTGATCTCTCCAGCAGCAGTTGGAGGTGTAAGCCCTGGAGAGGTGGCCCAGATCTCCCTCTGCTATGCTTGCAATGGTATTTTCATCAGAAATCTAAATCAGTCATATGTTCAACATTGGCATAATAACGTGACCGCACTCAGTGTTGACCCTGAGAGCTCTGTGTGCGTTTTCACCTCCAGAGAACTGAGACAGCAGCAAACTAGGTCAGTCCAGACTTTATAGCGTTCTATGTAATGTAGGCCAGAAGCTCCCTAGGAATGTCCAGGAAGAAGTTGGTGGCCACAGGCAGCCTTTGCCATCTGCAAACTAACTGGTGTGGGGATTACCGGCTGTGAGCCCAGGTTGCCAGTCATCACCAACCAGCAGTGAGTATGTAGGTTGTGCAGGCTTTGTCTCCAGTGCCAGTGCCCACCATGCTTTTTTCTGCCTTTAGTAAGAAGTGACAGTGACTGCTGTCTTGGTTTGTATCATGAAGGCCTGTGTGTTGAAGGTTTGGGACACAATGAAGCAGTGATGAGTGGCAGGGCCCTTGGGCAGTGAGTGGACCATGAGGACTCTCACCTCATCATTGGATTCATTAGTAATAGGTTTGGGAAAGACCTTTGCTGGAGAAAGGAATTGACCCTGCTTCCTGGCCACCACACAGTGAGCAGTCTTGCTTATCACAGCATCACCATGGCATTGTCTCACCACAGGCCTAAAGGCCATGAAGTCAAGCTACTATGCACTGAAACCTCTTAGACTATAGGACAAATTAATATCGTCTCCTCTTCAGTTTTTATTTTCAAGTATTCTGTCACAGTGACAAAATGCTAACAAAGATGCCAAAAATATTAACTGAGCATTTGCTACCTGAAGATCCTATTTGGTCATTTAAAACTTGTTATTCACAGATCCTGAATTGTTACTTAACACTTGTTACCAATGGATCTTGAATTGTTACTCAGCATTTGTTACCCATGGGTCCTGTCTTCATATTCAACATTTATAATCTGCAGTCCCTGATGTGTGTTATTCTCACAACAGTCTCATGAGCTGGTAACTATCATTATTGCCATTTTCAGACAAAAAAAATGGAGACTCACAGATGCTAAGCAGTTGTTCAAGGTCACACAGCAAAATCAGCCTAAAAAAGGTATAAAACCAAACAGCTAGACTGCAACTCTCTAATTCTATTTATTTTTAAAAGATCAAAGCCAAAAGACTTTATTTTACCTTTTTAAATTTCATGATGGGAAAAAAAGACTTCTGGCACATTTCTATTCTGGATGATGGAAGCATGGGAGAGCAGTCAGCACATATCCTTGTGAACAAGTCACCTCTTTTGTAGCAATGTTCTCTTCCTTTGATGAAAAGATGCTTTTAAAAGAAGCCTGCTACTCTAAAGGGTTAAAAATGTCTTTAGAGTCCAGCTCAAGTGCCTCTTCCAAATCTAAATGGGAAACTGGGTCCATTGCCCTGAAGGACTAGAAAACAAAGACAAAGCTAGGTGTTCCAGGGAGGAGTGGGCAGCATGAATATTCTGAGCAGCAACAAGTGGCTTTGAGGAAGCTGAGCAGAGTGAATGCTCCATTTAATTCAATGTGGGACTTGGGCATGTAACAGCTTTGGTCATCAATGAACTGCTTATGTATGTCACTAACTTTAATTAAAAGGGTTAAAGGTTTTAAGCATTTGTGATTTTTAAAATAATTATTTCAGTATCATGTGATCAGTGGGTCTATTTTTTTCCTCCTGAGCTTTGAAGTGGGCTAGAGGACAGTTCTTAAGGGTCAGGGGAGTGATGGAAAATGCAGCTCTCTTCCATTGATACTCGAGGTCCATCTTTGTTTTCACTTTCCCAGTTAGATGTGATACCAGACAGACAGAATGATGCAAACTCTTCTTGGGTCTCCAGGGCTCAGTTCTCCACTTAATTTAGCAGTCCTGAAAGTCTTCGAAACTTCAGAAAATCAGTTTCATCACCTATGGAAGAGTAGCACTTCAAACAGCCTTGTGGACCCCCTGGAAGGCAGCCGTTCCATTGGAAAGCCTCCTGGAATGAAGACATAGCATGTGGGACAGATGATAACACAACAGGTGTGAGTGGTGATGACACAGCAGGTGAGTGGTGATGACATAGCAGATGTGAACGGTGATGACACAGCAGGTGTGAATGGTGATGACACAGCAGGTGAGAGTGGTGATGACACAGCAGGTGAGAGTGGTGATGACACAGCAGGTGTGAACGGTGATGACACAGCAGATGTGATTGGTGAGGACACAGCAGATGTGAGTGATGATGACACAGCAGGTGTGAATGGTGATGACACAACAGGTGTGAATGGTAATGACACAGCAGGTATGAATGGTGATGACATAGCAGGTGTGAATGGTGATGACACAGCAGGTGAGAGTGATGATGACACAGCAGGTGAGAGTGGTGATGACACAGCAGGTGAGAGTGGTGATGGCACAGCAGGTGAGAGTGATGATGACACAGCAGGTGAGAGTGGTGATGACACAGCAGGTGAGAGTGGTGATGACACAGCAGGTGAGAGTGGTGATGATACAGCAGGTGTGAATGGTGACAACAGAGCAGGTGTGAATGGTGATGACACAGTAGGTGTGAGTGGTGATGACACAGCAGGTATGAGTGGTGATGACACAGCAGGTGTGATTGGTGATGACACAGCAGGTGAGAGTGTTGATGACACAGCAGGTGTGAGTGGTGATTACACAGAAGATATGAGTGGTGAGGACACAGCAGGTGTGAGTAGTAATGACACAGCAGGTGTGAATGGTGAGAAAAGAAGGTCTTGCATCATGCAGACATGCATGAGAGGTTCTGTTTCCTATTCTGAGATTGTTGGCACAGCACATTTCCCCACTGTCTACTAGTAATTGTTTTATTTCCAGTATTTTCAAATAGGAGTTTATGGATAAGTAGCTTTATGTCTTTCTCAAAATTATTTCTGAAAGTGAAGCAGAGAACTTGATGAGAAAGCAAAGGTCCAGCAGAGCCATGAAAGGCAATAGCCAATGGACCAGGCCTCATTTGGGAGGACCTTGACAGACACAGCATTTACTAAGGATGCTCTGATCAGCCTTCACTCTGATGTTGGGCAGAGTTGCTGGACTCTATGCTAGAAGATTCATGAGCTATAAACTCTCATCTTTTTCAGATGAAGAAGCCAAACTCCAGGAAAAAACAAAAAAAAAGTTATTCAAGGTCCTGTAGCCAATCAGAGAGTAAGAAACAACCCTCATGGCCATTGACCAAGTCCACCCTGTTAGAGTCAGTGCAGTTTGGAGATGGAGGAGTTAACTGGCTCTTTCAACCCAGGTTATATACTGTTTTCATTAATACATCCAAGTGAAAAGTAAGCTATGATTTGAGCTAATAAAAATAATAATACCAAATAAAATTGTTCTGCTGCTAAAACTACTCAACTCTGTGGAAATTAGAGGTTGGATTCAGTAAACACTTTAATTTTATTGACAAACTTTCTATGAGACAATGAGGTTGAGTCCTGGGCCCCTGGGCACAGTCCCTCCTGGCCCACACCGCCGGGGATCAAAAGAAGTGCCCCGTGCCAACTTCAGGACCCCTTTTTAGAATCAACACCTCCACACTGATTTTCATAGGAGGTTATACAATTTTGCTCTCGTACTACCAGTGAATGGGGGTTCCTTCCACTCCCCCACAACCAGGACAACATTTATTGTCAGATTTTTTAATGATTGCCACCTTAAAAGGAGTAAGGTGTAATCTCATAGTTGTTTTGATTGGCATTTCCCTGATTATTAAGAATGTTGAATGTTTCTTAAATATTAGCCATTTGTATGTCCTTCTTTGTGAAGCCCCCATTGAGTTCACTGCCATATTTTTGAGTGGATTGTTTGATATTTATTACTTAATTTTTTGAGTTTTTTGTAGATTCAAGATATCAGGCTTCTGTCCATGGTGTAGCTGGCAAAGATTCTCCAATATGATGGTGGTCTATTGGCTCTGTATATGGTATGCTTGTCTGTACAAAAGTTTGTAGTTTGATGATATCCCATTGATTGGTTGATTGTTGAATTTCCTGGGCTACTGAGAAGTTTTCTGGTACTCCTATATTGTGGAGAGTTTCCCCTATTTTTTTCCAGATTTTTATGAGTTTCACTACTTATATTGAGATCTTCAATCCATTTGGAGTTGACTTTTGTCTGTGGTGAGAGCAGTGGGTCTAGTTTCATTTTTTTACATATGCTTCTCCAACATGTCCTGCATTATTTGTGGAAGATGCTGTATATTCTCCAGTGTACATTGCTGGCATCTTTGTCAAAGATCAAGTAGCCACAGTTACTTCAACTAAAGGCTGGGTCTTCAATTCTGTTCCATTGGTCTATATGTCTGTCTGTATGCCTGTACCATGCTGTTTTGTTACTATGGCTTTGTAGTATAGCTTTAGATAAAATTTGGTGATAGTTACAGAGGTTGTTTATTTTGCTGAGGATATTCTTGGATATCCAAGGCCTTCTGCCATTGAAAATTAATTTTGAGATTATTTTTCTATCTATGCAAAGAATACTGTTGGTATTTTTATTGGTATTGCACTGGAGATATATATGCTTTTGGTAGAATTGCCATTTTCACAATATTAGTTCTATCTCTCTAGGAGCATGGAAGCTCTTTCTATGTTAACCCATCCTTGTCAATTGCTTTCTTGAGTGTTTTTATGTTTTCATTATATAGGTCTTTCACATTCTTGTTTATTGTTATTTCAAGGTATCTGATTATTTTGTGGCTATTGAAAACAGGACAGTCTTGTTGATTTCTTTTTCTGTGTACTTGTCAATTGCATACAGGAAGGCTACTGACTTTTGTGTGTTAATTTTGTATCCTGCCACTTTGCTGAAGGCATTTATCAAGTTTAGGAGTTTTATGGTAGAATCTTTTTGGTCCATTATGTATATGAGCAGATTATCGGCAAATAGGGATACTTTTACTTCTTCCTTTCCAATTTGAATCCCTTTTATGCATTTCTCCTGTCTTATTGCTTAGGCTAGAACTTCAATCACTATGTTATAGAGCAGCGGTGAGAGTGGACACCCCTGTCTTGTTCCCAATCTGAGAACTCCTTGAGTCTTTTGCCTTTGATTAAGATTTGGGCTTCAGATGTTTTGCATATAGCCTTTATTGAGCACTCCATGCCCAGTCTCTCCAGTATTTGGATCATGAAATGATGTTGAATTTTGTTGAAGGCCTTCTCTGCATCAATTGAAATGATCATGTGGTTATGTTTAAGTTTATGCAATGATTACATTAATTGATTTTTGTATGTTGAAACAATCATCCCTGCATCCCTAGATGAAGCCTACTTGATTGACATGAAGAATGCTTTTTTTGTGTTGTTGAATTAGGTTTGTGAGGATTTTGTTCAGAATTTTTGCATCTAAGTTCATCATGAATAGAAGTCTATAGTTTTCATTTCTTATTGTGTCTCTGTTTTGGGTATTAGGGCAATGCTAGCTTCATAAAGGGTTGTGAAGCATTCCCTGTTTCCAATTATGTTGAAAAACTTGAGAAAAAGTGCTTTCAGTTCTATATATAAGGTTTGGTAGAATTCAGCTGAGATGCCATCAGGTCCTGGGGTTTTCCTTTTGGGGAGGTTTTTTTAAAATTATATTTTCAATCTCAATGGATAAAATATGTTTGTTTAGGAGATTTGTCTCCTCTGAAGCTAGTTTTTGTAGGTGGTATATGTCTAGGAATTCATCCATTTTCCCCAAGTTATCCAATTTTGTGGTACAGGTTGTCAAAATATGTCCTGATGAGTCTTCCACTTTCATTGATCTCTGTTGTGACGTCTCCCTTTTCATTTCTAATTTTGTTAATTTGAGACTTTGCTCATTTTCTTTTGAT
>PVHP010008667.1:0-17862 GCA_004024765.1 Zapus hudsonius | reverse complement strand
TTTACATTATTAATTTGAGATCTCTCTGTCTTTGTTATGAAGGCATTTAGTACTTCAAATTTTCCCTTAGGACTGCCTTCATTGTGTCTCATAAGTTTTTGGTATATTGTGTTTTCATTATCATTTAGTTAAAGAAATTTTGCAATTTCCTTTTTGACTCCTTCCATAAACCATTCATTATTTAATAGCATGTTGATAAGTCTCCAGGAGTTGATGTACTGTCTCTTGTTTCTCTTGTTAATTTCTACCTTTAACTCACTGTGGCCTGATATGATGCAGGGAGTTATATCAATTTTCCTGAATTTATAGAAGCATGTTTTATGTCTGTGGTAGTTTGAATGGATATTCTCCAATAGATTCAAGAACTTATTAAGGCTTGTAATTGTCTACAGTCTTCTGGCTGGAGGAGGTGTCACCTTGGCCTGGCCTCCTGGGGTCCAGATCTGACATATTTTTAAGGTGGATGTGAAATTCCAGCTATACATATGCAAAGAGCAGTCAAGGCTGAAGTCTGGTGGTCCTGCTATTTGTTAGTTGGAGTGTGCTTGCTTGAGTTGCTGGTACTGGCTCTCTCTCTCTCTCTCTCTCTCTCTCTCTCTCTTTCTCACTCTCTCTCTCTGCTTGGATCTGTGAAATGGGGCTAGCCTTTTCTTGAACTTCTCCTGTATCTGTTATTTTATTAAATACTTTCTTCCCCAAACTGTGCCTGTTTTGGAGATTCATCTCAGCAGTGTATGGCTAACTGTGACAGATTTGGTATGATATAGCTAAGATTAATCTGACCCTGTGGATTTTGGTCTTCTGGAAGTTGTGTGCTGGAGGAATGGACATGGGCTTTGTACTTGCAACAAAGATGCCTTCCAGAGTGGTAAGCCATGTTTGATGGGCTATTCTGGTGAGAATTTGGAAATGCTCCTCAGTGCAGAGAGAATTACATTTGGAGGCATGACTTGTGAACTTTCTAAAGGGAAGGAGAGACTCCAGAAAACTTTAATAGAACTCTGCTCCTGGACCAAGGTGTGGAGGCATCCTACTGTCCATGCCTAGAGAGCTTGACTGAGGTTAAATTTAAGTAATGAACTGCTATGCTTGGCTATGGATATGCAACTGAGAATTTAAGATTTAAATTCGGAAAAACCTCAAAGCAAGTTAAACTTACTGGCACAGAGATTGGCTTTTGATTATGGCCCAAATTCTTTACATTAAAACAATGGGTAGATGCCTCAGGTGTTTCCACCCAGGAAGGACTGAATGATGAACTGTGGAAACTTTTTTGAATGGAAATATCTGAAAGGAGGGAATCTGCTCTTCAAGGTCATGGTTCGTTTTGTCCCTGGATTAACAAAATGGTTGTGTCCTGCATACCTGGTATTGCTTTTGAAAGCATGAGAAATGCAAGCATGGAATGGGTCATGAAGTGCACATGGTGTCTGGAGCTGCTGCTGAGATGTGGTATATGTAACAGGACATGAAATCCCTGATTGGCCAATGAAGCCATTGGAAGATGGACCATGGTTTACAATGGAGATCCAAAGAAGTTTTGGGTATACCAGGACTGTGCAAGGGCTACCATGGAGAGCTATTAGCTCCAGATGAAAGTCTTCCTAACTATTCAGCTAGGCTGGAGGTACAAAACTGAAAAATTTGGAGACTGTCAGTCACTGCTTGTGCTATGGGACTTGAACTGCAGATATGGATGTTTGCTGATGCTTGTTGGGCTTGCATTGGCCCAGTCTTTCCTTGTTATGCCTCATAGCACTTGGAAATGTTTACTCAATGCCATTATATATTAAAAGTTTGTAATTTGGTTTGATTTTACAGAATTCACAGTTAAAAGACAATCTAAAATCTCAGATAAGATTGTGAGACCTTTAAAGTTGGACTGAACATAATATAGATGGTTATAAATCTATTGAGGACCAGGGGTGGATTGTGGTAGTTTGAATGAATGTCCCCAATAGATTCAAGAGCTTATTAAAGCTTGTAAATTGTCTCCAGCCTTTTTGCTGGATGAGGTGTCACCTTGGCCTGGCCTCCTAGGATCCAGATCTAAAGTATTTCTAAGATGGATGTGAAATTCCAGCTATACATATACAAAGAGCAGTCAGAGCTTAAGTCTGGTGGTCCTGCTACTTGCTGGTCAGAGTATGCTTGCTTGAGTTGCTGGTACTGGGTCTCTCTCTCTCTCTCTCTCTCTCTCTCTCTCTCTCTCTCTCTCTCTCTCTCTCTTTCCTTGGATCTGTGAAATGAGGCCAGACTTTTCTTGAACTCCCCCTGGATCTATTACTTTAATACTTTCTTCCCCAAATTGTGCCTGGTTTGGAGATTCATGCCAGTGGTGTGTGGCTGACTGCAGCAATGTCGTAATATATATTCTATTTTAGAGAAGTTTCTGTTGCCTGCTAAAAAGAATCGGTATTCTTTAGAATCAAGATGCAATGTTTTGTAGACATGTTAGGTCTAATTAACCTGATGTGTTGTTTAGATCTTGACTAGAAGTCTAATTGCCTATTTCTTTGAGGGCCATTATTTCACTGATTCTTAAAATTGTCATTCAATGCAAATACAAACACAGTGGCTAGTTTTCATCCAAAAATGTAGAATTCAAGCCTTATCTTCACCTACTGAATGAAATACCAGCTCTATAGAATCTTCAGTGTAAAGCTATTTCAGGTACAGGTATGCTAACCACCCAAGCAACCTCATAATGGGCAGGAAGCTGTCATGAAGAGAGAACTGTTGTTAGAGGGTGGTGGGTTAGTACTGGTTTTCAGCTTTGTGATGGGAGAGACTACATGCCATAGTACAGAAAATTCTGGGGGAGCCAAATCTATTCTTAGACTTTGCTGAATGATGCCAGGGAAATCCACGACCCTAAAATGGCTCACTTCCTATTTTCTCTCCTTCATTTCCCTCACACACTGCATTAAATGTCAGCTTCATCTTGCCAAAGGAACATGTCACACATGAAGTGCTTTACGAAGTTGACAAAGAAATGATTCCAACATGTAGGCAATTGCTTATTTAGTTGTTCATAGTTTCCCAGCTTGCATTTGTTAAAATAATAATCTTGAATAAGGTGCCTTGCCATTCCATCCACAATCCTGTAGTTATATAAAAATGCCATGGTGATGCATGCTTAATTTTCCAAATCTGTCAAATAAAAGGATATGTTTCTGAAGGGAATAAGGATTAATCCAATATCATGGTAACACATGGGAAAATTCTTTCTAACAGTAAGCTAAAATCACTTCTGCATAAAAGTTATCAACTAGAAGTTAATTTTAGAGATTTTTTTAATAGAAATGGAAGGTTAAGACTGAGTAAGAAAGTGTATCTGATTGGCATTTCCATGTTGCCTGATATCACCCTGGGAGCAGATATCATTCTTCTTTCATCCCTGTGTTTAGTGGTTATACATGTCACTTATTTTGATAAAGACAACAGGAAGTTGACAGTCAGAGATCCCAGAGAACTGCTAATGATAATGATTGTCTCAAGCTGTGTTTATATATAGTGTCAGCTCTGTGTTTCAACAACCTGGGAGTCATTTGACCTTTCTTAGAATTTTACTGATAAGTTTTATTTGGAATATGAAAAGACCTGGTGTTGTCTGTTCCTGTGGCTTGGTGTACTACGTGGAAGGAATTGAGTCTGGAAGTTAATTGACCATTTAGATCTAAGGGAGGCTAGAGTTCTCTACTCCCAAAAAAGTTCTCGAGGACATAGCCTCTGTTAGAGTTACCTTCTTATTGTTGGGATAAAGCACCTGACCAAAAGCAGTTGATAGGAGGAAAGTTGGGAAGTTTTGTTGTTGTTGTTGTTGTTATTTGCTTTTTATTTATTTGTTTTTAGGGTTTTTTTTCTTTTTTGGTTTGGATTACAGTCTCAAGAGGAAGCTCCATGATGATAGGGGAAAGTGTGACACAAGCAGAGGCTGAACACCTTTGTCACAGCAAATAGCAGCAGGAGAATGAGCTGATTCTGGCATGGGGGAGCTGGCTATAACATCCCTTAGCCCACCAAAAACGACACAACATACCTCCTCCAGTAAAGGTCTACCTCCTAACCTACCATCAGCTGGGGATCAAGCATTCAAAACAAATGATTTTATGGGGGACACATGATTCAAACCACTATAGGGGCCAAGACATTTATTCTGAGAGTTCAGACTTGGGATATTTGGGGCCATTGAAAACATCCCAAGAGAACTCTACCCCTCAGTTTCTGCAACCTCCTTGGATCATAATACTAAGAGTCCCAGGAAGGCCTACCATGGAACAGGTCACTGTTCAATGGCAAGTGAAATCCAAATCTGGCAGAAATGAAAACATTGCGCTGACAATTTGAGCCTGCAGAAAGTGAGTGGGAGGATGCTGTTCCTTCAAGTGAAGCTATTAAGCCCATTTTAAAGGATATGAGACCTCTCTACAATGTCTTCTGTTCAAGTATAAAACTGTCAATTAAGAAAAATGAAATTAGTGCAGGAGAGATTGCTCAGTGGTTATAGGCACTTGTATGAAAAGCTTGATGGCCTGGGTTTGATTCCTCAGTACCTAAGCAAAGCCAGAGGCACAAAGTGTGCATGCATCTGAAGTTTGTTTGCAATGACAAGAGGTCTTTTTCTCTCATTCTCTCTCTGCTTGCAAATAAATAAATCAAAATGTTGTTTTTAAAAAGAAATTTAATTATTTTTTAAATATAATCTCATAAGAGTGGCCAAAAATGATTACTTTACAAGAATGAGGATCTGGCATGAATCGCCATCACCCATAAAAAAAAGCAAGGTATGGTGGCATGTATTATAGTTCCAGTGCTGGGAAGCAGAGATTGGCAGATCCTGGAATTCACTGCCTAGCTAGTCTAGCCTAATTGGTGATCCAGCATGAGATCTTGTGTCAAAATCGGTGGATCACACCTAAGGAGCATACACAAACATGTATTCCCTCCATACACACTCACAATAATAGAGTAGCAACTGAATTTCCATCAAATGAGCATTTTTCTCTTAATAAACTACCTTTATCAAACTTTGAATTGTGATCCTCTACTTGGTTGACTTGTGTCCCCCATGCCAGACTCATAAATTTGACCTTACTTAGAATTAGTATCTTTATAGAGTCTAACAGTTAGGATGTCAGTAGGGTAGTCCTGATCCACTTCAGCTATTATCCTTAGAAAAGGGTAGGAGCCACCATGGAGAGTTATTATAGTGATGCTGGCCAAGATTGCCAGAAGCCACCAGAAGCTGGACTTTGAAGAAGGCACAGTTCTGGAGAGACCTGGTTTCAGGACATCTGAGATCCCACACTGTAATAGAATCAGAGACTATTATTTGAAGCCATCCAACTTGTAGTAATTTTTATGGCTGCCATTGTGAAATTATAAAAAACTAAGGTGAAGTTGGTGAAATAAGTCAATTTAGTTGTTCACAAGCAGCACTTTATCATAGTGTGTCTGTCACAGGGTCAAGTGACACCATGTAAGATTCTGTCACTTTTTCTGTAGTCCGGACCATAATAGCATGGTTAGAGATACCACTACCCATCAAGCACTCTTTCTGAGAGGCTGTTTGAAAAAATACAAAGGCCTTGTTTGAGGAAAGAAGGCAGTAGGGACAGAAAACCAACAGAAAACCATGGATTGGAGAGTCTTCCAGGAAAACCACCCCTCCTGTTGCATACTGCTTCTGCTTCCTGCACAACCTGCCCATGACTGAAGGAACTGGGCTTAGCCTTCTCACACCAGCAGGAAAGGAGAATTCATGTCAGAGGACCATTGGCACAGCCTGTTTGAGGGCTGACAACCCTTGGTGAAGTCCTGGTTCAACAAGTACACTGGCTCCACACCCTCCTCATGGGGAGTTCTGGTCCCCTGTCCTGACTTCCTGGTGTGCTTCAGATGATATTAATGTAAAAATAACCCCTGCCTCCTTCCTGAACCCAGCTTGTGAAGGCATTGTCCTTCTTACTCCATTAGAGCATAGGACCTGATCCTATGGCGTGCATTAACCAAGGAAATGTTGGTGGAACTAGCATGGTTCCTTTTGAAAAGAAGTCTTCAAAGCTAAAGCAAGGTTCTGTGTATACCAATTTGAAAATGTCAGAATGAACAATACTTCCATCTCTGTATGCCACTAATCTTTTAATTTAAATTTAAGAATCACTACCATAAGTGGAAAAGGAAAACTAAAGGGAAAAATAAACTTCAATCCAAAATGAGTCAAAATATAATGAAATGGAAAAGAAATGGTTAACCTGAGCTATTTATTTTTTATTCTTAAAGAATATTAACTATACATAATGCATTAGTCACTTTCTCAATGTTGTGAATAAATACCTCACCAGAAGCAAGCTGAGGCAGAAAAGGGTTTGTTTCAGCTTACATTTTGAAGGGAATACAGTGTACTATGGTAGGTAAGGCATGGCAGTCTGGCCCATCACATTTCAGCTGCAGTCCAGAAGCAGAGGGCAAACAAACCCACTTCCAGTAACAAACTTTCTCCAACAAGGCCCCACCTTCTAAGGGTTCTACAACCTTTCCAAATAACACCACCAGCTGAGGACCAAGTGTTCAAACATGAGCCTATGAGAGACATTTCCCACTGAAAACACAACAAGTAATAATTGATTTCATTATGACATTTTCATACATAGATGTAATGTGTTTTGATAATATTAGCCCCCTTTACCTTCTCTTATCCTTCAATCCCCTTAGTCTCTTTCTTCTCTCCAATAGGAAAAGTACCAGGATAGAACTGTTGGGCATTAATTAAATGAAATAAGCCAGACCCACGAACATAAATACCCTGTGTTCTTATTTGTATAGAAAAGAATGACTACGATTGACAACAGCTAATTGAATATTTCAAAATAACTAATAGCATACAAAGATATGTCTGAGAATGTCTGAGGTGGTGGATAGCCCATTACTCTGATCTGATCATTATATATTGCATACATGTATCAAAATGGCACACTGTACCATACAAATATGTACAGTTGCTCTATACTAATTAAAATTTTAGCAAATTAAATGCAAATCAAAAAGGAAAAATCAAAGAGCAAAAAGTCCATAGACCAGATGCACACATAGCCTAGTGGATCTTGAGTCTGAGCAACTGCTGATCCCTGAGACCCTAACCACTAGAGTTTTGTTTGTCTCTGCTCTCTCCTGAGGATGTAGCTCCCATGATTAGCACAGTAATGGACACACAGGCTAGACAGTGAATCTCAGAGCACTGAGCATTGGATCTCCCAGAAGGAGATAAGCAAATCCCTGGAAGCTCCTAATTAGTTATTACTCCTCGTCATTGAGGTGGCCAGCTGCAGTTTCCTGCCTAGCACACAGACACTCTATACAGAAGAAAACCAGTCTGTACCGACCTTCCATTGCCTTCCCCAACAATACTTCTCTTACACATGTGTCCCAACGTGTACAAGTGCCAACAAGCCAGAAACATACTATTTGGTCTTCCCAACATGTTTCCTAAAGTGACAATGTGGAAAGATAGTTTTAATTTTTTTCAATCTTCATAAAATAAATAAAGATGTGAGAAAAGTTTAAATCTTTAATTCCCATACTAGCCAACCATGGAGAAACCAGTTTCTCCTGGGTTGGTGTTTAGTATCACAACCCCAAGCACCTCTGGTTTCCAGAGAGGCACTATTTAACAGGAATGACATGGATAAATAGTTTCTCCCACCTCAGTTGCAAAAAGGCTGTTGTGAGGGACACATCCATTTTAGGACTGTGTACTGAGCAAAGGTGCATTACTAACTGACACAAGATTTTGTGTTTGTACAAGAAGAGATGGCTCCAGCCACATGTGTCATGATACTGATGTGTTTTGTGTTATTAAGGATGCATGATGGAAAAGATCCTCTATGTCACTCATTGCTGGGGATAGGCAGTGTTGCATGACTCATAGGCTGCATTCCTACATTCTGTTTATACTCCATTGCTTGTGTAAGTAGCGAGTAAGAGGATCAAATATGATGCATGCTAAAATGCCTCCAGAAATATAAAGCAGATAGCAAAGGAGCTCAAGCGCTGCCATTAATGGTAAGTAGCCCTCTGTTTGATGTGAGACACACAGTATTAACTGTGATTGGCAAAGCTGGGGTGGCACTGACATTTAAACATATCAATCTGTTGATGCCAAACATGCCTCACATCCTATTTCTGATATCTGCAGAGAAGGAGCCACTTTTCATACATTTAGAAACATTCATTGCTCAGAGCCCTGTGGCAAAAACACATAACAAACCAATTTAGCAAAAGCTTTCTGTGTGGTGGGTAGGAAAAGCGCCTGTGTACTGTGTGAGGAAGTGGACCCAAAGGAACAGAAAGGAAGGAGGCCTTCTTACAGCTCTGCAGGGAAAAGATGCATCTTTTAGGACATTTCTTCTTTCTCTACACACAACATAAAATTTACTCTTACTTGTTTTAAGTGAAGTTCATCAGCATCAAATACATTCACAAATGTGTGACTCACCATTGTCCATCTCCAGAATTCTTTATTTTGTAGACCTGAGAGTCTGTACCTGTTAAACCATAACCCCAATTCCTCCATTCCCCAGCCCCTAACTTCCACCATCTACTATGTATTTACATGATAGTTCCGGTTCTAAATACTTACATAAGATAATCATGCAGTATTTCTCTTCAGTCACCAGTTTATACTATTTATGTCTTCAAGGCACATCCATGTTGTGGCCAGTGTTAACATTTTCTTCCTTGTAAGGCTTAATAATCTTTACCAAATGTATACACCATTTTTGTTTGTTTAGTCACCCACCATAGGACACTAGTGTTCCTCCCATGTAGTAGCTTTCCTAAACAATGCCTGTATATATATATATATATATATATATATCTTCAAGACCCTGCTTTCACTTCACACCTGATTAAATTGCAAAATCTATAGTGATTGCCTGACTTCTATTTCAGTAGCAGAGACAAGAAACAGCATTTTAAGGGAAGGACCCAAATTAGGCACAGTGAAGAAAGCAAGCCATGGAAGCTGACCCTGGCAGCCAGGCAAGGGTTGAGGATGGAACCTCACACCGAGAAAGCTGGATCTTGCCTGCTAAGTATTTTAAGCCAAGAAAGGCACTAGATGAGTAATGAAGGTTTTAGTCAATAACATGGTATGATTGTGTGACTGTGAGGATGGAGAATTATTTGAAGTAAGCTTAGGTTGGAAAGGAATTAAGTAAATCCTAAAGGCAAATGGTAATTAGAATGGTGCCTTACATACAGTGTGAAGTCAAGAGAAAGGCATTGGTCAACGGGACTGTGATGTGGCAAAGGAAGAGGGCGACCTGTTAGAGAGAGACTGAGAAACCAAAATGTGCATGGCTTATCAGTTAATGGACAACTGAGCTCCTTCTGCTGGCCCAGTCTCAATGGTTGTCATCTCTCAAACAACAGCTGAACAGTCAGTAGTTCTGGCCCAGAGATTTCATTTCCTTCTGTGCCACCTCCATCCGCTCACACCAGTCCATTTCTATGCAAAGCAACCCTGCACAAGTTCTCAGGACACAGACAGGCAGAATGCAGCAAGTCTCTCATATAAACTGCTTCTGGCACAGTCCAGCAAAGTTCTTTCTCACCCTCTTAAGCCAAACCTCACAGCCCACAGTTCTTACTGCATTCAGGTCTTTCAACTCTGACCAGAATAGCCCATCAAGCTGTACTTACAACACTGCAAGTTGCCTCTTAGTCTGAGGTTTCAATCTGTTCACATTCCTCTTCTTGTAAATCAGTTGCAAAAGGCCAAAGCCACAGAATCAGGGTTGTAGCAGCAATGACAGATCCCACTCTCTGGTACCAAAATTTTTGTAGTCAGCTTTCTAATTGCTGCATGAAAAAGAACCCAACCGAAGCAGCTTATGAAGTAATGGGTTTATTTTGGCTTACATACTCCAGGGAAAACTCTATGATGGCAGGGAAAATGATGGCATGAGCAGAGGATGGACATCACCTCCTAGCTAACATCAGTTGGACAACAGAAACATTAAGGTGTGCCAAAAGCTGGCAGAGGGGAGCTGGCTTATAATACCCATAAGCCTGCTCCCAACAACACAGCTCCAACAAGGTTCTAATACCCAAACTGCCATCAGCTGGAGATCAAGCATTCAAAGGATACTCATTTGTGGGGGACAAATGGGTGAAAGCATCACAGGGAAGGAGACAAAAGAATAATGAAAATCCTTATCAAATTAGGTATGTTGACTCCAAAACTTCCCTGAATTAGAGCAGCCAAAGCTTTTGAGACTGTTGTACTCCAGAGACAGTGGTCATCCTTCAAAAATCAAGAAAAGAACAATGCCCACCATAATTTCAATTCTTTTTGAGCTGAGATGATGTTGAGTATGAGCAGAGGAGACCTATGCCTGGCCACAGAAATGGCATGGAGATACAAAGCTGGAGAGTAATAGCACTCTCTTGGCACTGTACATGTTGTACATGTTGTGGTCCAAACCCTGTTCTCTCTACAAAGGAGATGTGTGTAGAACACAGAAAGAGAAGTGGTAACTCTCAATACTTAGCCTTTCACAAGGAAGAGGCCCTGAGGTTCAAAACAGAGATGGGAAAGATACCAGGGGGGGGGGGAATACCAGAGAGGAACAAGGCAGGCAGGCATGTTCAGAAAATGCCAAGAAGTCCAGTGTGACTTGCAAAGAGTCCATCAGTGACCATGGGTCCCCCTGTGCACTGCACTGGGAAATGACAATAAATGTAGATTTGGATGAGGCCAAGAAGTGTTGTGACATTAAATGAGAACACAATCAATCCAATAATAGCATGCCTATAAGACTGAAAGACAGAGATGTCACAAATGAAAACACAAACCATCTCATCTTGTTTGGCTTAAGTCAGCAACATGGCTGGCAGCTTTCCATAGTGGTGCTAGGGTTTGTCAGCTAAAGAAAGCCTGGCCACAAGGCTAGTGCTGCTGAGGCAGGTGACCCTCTAGGAGTGCCAAATGAGAAGAAATTAGATCATGAGGCTCCACTGTCATGGATGGATTCACACTATCCCTTTGGGGTAGGTCGGGTTTCACAGTTATAAAGAAATTTAATTATTTGTTCTCACTTTCTTGCACATGTGCCCCCTCTGCATGTAGTCCGTTTGCCATGCTTCTCTACCACGTTGGATGAAGCCAGGTGTCATCATCAGCCACACATGGCTGGGATAAACCTCTAAGCCAGGCACAGTTAAGGGAGGAAAGGATTTATTTAAGTTATAGAGCCAAGGGAAGTTCCATAATTGTGAAAGAGGTTCCCCCCTTTTACAGTTCCAAGGAGAGAGAGAGAGAGAGAGAGAGAGAGAGAGAGAGAGAGAGAGAGAGAAAGAGAGAAAGAGAGAAAGAGAGAGAGAGAGAGAGGCCATCACCAACACCACACACACTACAGGAGAAAGTCACAGGAGGAGAGAGATTTCCTTCACTTTTATATAGCCTTGGGGTGGGGTCTTGCACCCTTTCTCAGACTTGTTGACTTCTTGAGTTTCTGGAATTTCCTTCTTGAGCTACCCTCCCAGGAAGGGATATTTGTTTGTAGCTAACATGACTTCCTATATCCCCTAAGCCTCCCTTCTGTCTTCAATTCAGATTCAGCGCCTCCTTTCTCTCTTCAGAGGAATTCTGCTAAACAGCACTCAAGATAGCTAACACATCAAGGTGACAACAAAACTTAACTATCACACCAGGGTTCCATGCCAAGCACACTGCTGCTTTGCTGTTTAAATATTCCAGCCAACAGAATGGTGAACCAAATAAACTTTTCATTATAAAGTACCTAGCCTTGGTTATTTTGCTATAGTAACACCAAGTGGACTAAGATGCATGGTTCTGAGACCTTTCCGTGGCTGTTTCTCATGCAGATATTGACTCAAAGGCCTCTTTTTCATAGAACCACCTATGATTACTTCATCAACATTAACACCTCCTTTCTCAGCCCTATTCCTTCACATGATTCCATTTTATCCTACACTGTAGTAAGGTATATTATCCCTTCATTCATGAATGTAATATATACACTAGAATGCCAGTTTCCCAAGAGCATTACCTTAACTGTGATCTTCATCTCTTGCTTCTAACACAGGACCTGGAAGAACATGGTAGAAGAGTTTCTTCTTATCTCAAACAACAAAAGGTCTGTCCAAGCAGAGCCTGTCTCCAAGAAGCAAAGCAACTCGGGAAAGTACCGATAAGAAAGGAGAGATAGATTGCTGAAGAGACAACATAGGCAGAAACCTTGGAATAAGGAAGAAAGCTGAGAACTCTGATAATAAAATAGCTACTGTCAGCTATGAAATAAAGCAAAGCATTTCCATGTCCCCCCCCTATGAACTACACAGCATCTACCTGTCATCAAGAGACCTGCAGATCATGCTTAACCTTTATCCCCAAAGAGCAGAGACACCTGTCATCCTGCTTCTTTTACACTCTGCTCCACCATCCTTGTCGCCGCATTCCACCTCAGCCTTACTTCCATCTTGACCGTGTCAGTCACCTCTCTATATTCCACCATCCAATACCCAATGTTCTTTGAGAATACATCTATTATCACACCACTCCTGATTTAAACATTTAATAATAACTTAAGCTAGGGACAGATCCATACAAACAATCCCAGATCAATTGTTGTGCCATGGAGTCAGGAAGTGGATGAATGGATGACGGATGGGTAGGCAGGAGTGTTGTGAACAGATAGATGGATCAGTGGCAGCTGGCTGGCTGGAGAGATGCATGGATGGATGTATGGATGGAGGGATAACTGGATAAGTAGATAGATGGATAGGAGACAAATCAAAGATGACCCAAACTACTACACTGCCTTCCTTCCATCACGGCCTCCACTGCACTGCCTTCCTTCCATCATGGCCGCCACTGCACTGCTTTCCTTCCATCATGATATCCACTGCACTGCTTTCATTCCATCCTTGCCTCCACTGCACTGCCTTCCTTCCATCATGGCCACCTCTGCACTCCCTTGTTTCTTATCTGAAAGTCTCCTAAAGTCCAAGTGTCTCAGAGCAGGAACTGTGCACTTCTTTCCTTGCTTCCTAATCAATGCTACCTCTGTGAGGGACTAATTGCAAAGGAGGTTTCCTGAAGTGGCAGAGTCCTGTCTGGATAATCAAGATCTGAAGACAGGCTTGCAGGCAAGGCTGATGGGGACATCCTGAGACGTGGCTCTCATCCATCACTGTTCTCACAGCCACCACAGCATAGGACCTGCCACCTGCCATCTGTAAAGGGCTGAGAGAAAGGTCACATCCTTGAGCTCTATGGAGAAAAAAAAATATCTAAATTAAAAATGTGTAACCACTATGAACAAATGCCTCCACTTAGGAAACTTGTTAGCTATAACTGAAACAACCATGACATAGTCAGTCACACATTGCTGGGATGAATCTCCAAACCAGGCACAATTTGGGGGAGAAAAGTATTTATTATTGAATTAACAGATCCAGGGGAAGTTAAGGAAAAAGGCTGGCTCCCTTTCACAGAAGTAAGCAGAGAGAGAGAAACCCACCACCAGCACCTCAAGCTATATTACACTGTGACACTGTAATTCACAAAATGCAGAACTGCCAGACTGGGGTTCCTGCTTTTCTTTTGCATATCTATCCCTAGTATTTTGTATCCAATTTGAAATACCTCAGGGCTAGACCCCAGGAGGCCAGGCCAAAGTGACACTTCCTCCAGCCAGAGGCTGAAGACAATTCACAATTATGATAAACCTTTGATTCTTTTGGGGGACATTTATTTCAAACTACCACAAACCATTAGTGTAATTGAGGTTGATGAAATATGAAAAGCAACTAGAAAAATTCTACATGAAATTCAGACTTTTAATAGGTAATCATTTCAATGGCCAGATGAAGCCTAAACATATATTTTTAGTTTCTTTTTCTTTGCATGTGTGTGTACATGTGTATGTAAGTGTATGTGCATATGTGTGTGCATGCATGTAGAGCCAGATTGCAGCCCCAGATCATGCATTTAAAGTAAAATAGCACATTTGTCAAAGTTTTACTAGATCTTCTCTCTGTGACCATGAATCCTGATGATAGCAGACTGGGGGCTTTCCAACCCCTGCCTGGATTTGAAAGATCTGAGAGGAAGGTGTTTTCCTTGTGACTTTTCATCTTCTTGCTCCTTGACTTCAGACAACAAGGATGCAAACACTCGGAGTTTCACTTTCAGGTCAGTAAACACTTTAGTCACTCCTAGAACATGCTTTTTCATATCAATTTCTTACAGTTCCAGAGGAGTCCAAGTAAGGGTGCAGTAGTAGGTCTAGCATTGCAAAGCCCGCTTCTGATTTGAGACACCTAATGTTTCATTCATATGGTGCTTGCATAAGCCTGCTCTCACTTCTAGGGATTAACTTCCCACAGTCTCCTTCAATATTTCATCACAGGATGAGAACAACAGATAATGTAATATGGCTTTTGGGACTAGGTTTAAATGTAATGTTTCCTGTATAATGAAAAAAATAAAAGAAGAAGAAGAAAAGAAGAAGAGAGAGAAAGAGAGAACAGTATTCATTTCTCAGAAGTGAAGCTTGTTGCTTCTTTGAAAATGATGGTTTTATTGAGCTCCTTTCCACAATGAAGCTCTGGAAGGGGAGAGTGATAAACATCTCTTGCTGTGCAGGTTTGTGTCTCCTCTGACTCAGGGCCAGGCTGAAAGGTCAACCACATATGAACACCTTCTTGGGTTCTCCACAAGAGAGAGGGAGATAGTGAAAGCTGGGCAGCTACCTGCACCCAGAACAGTTCCACTGACCCACAGGAGGGTTCCTTCTCCTGACCTCCTGAGCTACCCACTATATAAACAGAACTGTAAGCTCAATGCTTCTTCTCTCCTAGCTACAAAATTCTCTTGATCTTCCTTCTTCGTGGATCTCTCTGTCAAATGCTTTGAGGTATGTCCAGGATATACTCAGTCAGTAGCTCATCCACCATCCTTCAAAACTGAAAATAGGAAATCCTTTCTCTCCTTACTTAAAATCCTTATTCTCACCCCTGGTCCCCAAGTCCTGTGGTTTCCTTAGGGAAATGTCTGTGTTTCCATCTTCAGTGTCAGCTTTGAGTTTTCTCGGGAAATCCAGTGAAGGGTAGCTTTTAAGTTCCTTTCCAGAAGGCAACAAGGGAGAAAGGGCTGGTGAAAAGAAACAGATGGCTCCAGTCCCAGCATCAAAGGGAATGAGAGTAGGACCATGCAAAGGATAATGGAAGCAAGAAAGACTTAAAGCTGATGTCAATGTCATACCACCTGGGTGGCCAGGTTAAAAAAAAAAACAAAAACATGGCACAAACATGAAACTTTCCTGGTAGTTGTCTATGAGGTTGCCTTTCTGATTCTTTGCACTGGAACTTTAGAAAGTTCAAAAGGACTTGCACAGGTACTGAAATGGAGCCAGAGAGAATGCAGTGAAGGAACAGAAATAGAAAGTGAATTCTGCAGCCACACTTTTCTCCACACTTGACTAGGGAGTAGAATGCCTTCGGTAGTCAGTTTGTGGTACTGCATTCCTATAATCCCAACACTTGGAACACTGAGGCAGGAGGATTAGGAGTTCAAGGCCAGCCTAGGATACATAGGAGGAGCATGTTTCAAAATACCAAGGAGAAGGTAGCTCAGTGGATGTATGCTTTTCTTACATATATGAGGCCCTGGGTTCCAACCCTAAAACTAATTCTTTTAAGTGTTAAGTGACTTCAGAAGAGAAATTCTTTTATCCCTCCTTCAGGGTTTGGCTTCTTTACCACAAGAAGTCATCACTGTGTAGCTTCTAGACCTCCTCAACAGTAGGCTGTTTGCTCTTTCTGCCAGGTGACAAGCTCCTCAATAGGAAACCAGCTCAAGAAGCTCATGGGAAAGTAGTTGTGTGAGAGACTAGGTCAGATAGATAGAATCAGATAGGCAGTCAGCCCAGGGTCAGCCCACTATTATCTCACTGTGACAATTAACTCATTCAGACAAGTTCCATAGACCCCCCTCCCCTTTAGTGGGAGATGTTTCTAGCTGGAGTTCAAACCTAGGTGCTAAAACTGATTGATGAGGTATTGACCAATCAGCTATGTCTCTGCTCACCTGAGGCAGGGAATACTCACTGAACAGATAATTCTGTCTCCTTCCCTCACATGGCCTAGCAGAAGGATGCTAGGTAAGGTCTCCCAACCCCACACCGCAGCCTAATGGCTGTGGTGAGGGGCTGCATTTCTTTCCCAAATGAACCTTTTCTTCTTATGATCTTTTCTTTTTCTGCTTGTTTAGCTGAACAGCATAGATTTTAGCTAAAACCTCTTCCACATGTTCTCTCCACACTGGTGTCTAGAGATCTCTGTAACTTCCCATTTTCCTTTAAATAAAGTCTCCCACTATATCTTATCTTCTGGTGGTCTATAATTTTAATTCTTTAACTTTATAGGCAAGAATTCAGGTACTCCTTAAATTCTGGGGTGCATTGGAATTTTGCTGGGTATTATCTAAATTCTAATCCCCAGCTCCTCTGCTACATCACATCAAACATTGCCACACCTACCTCAGCTCATCCCCGATTTGCAATGCCTACCTCAGCACCTCCCTAGCCAAGCACTCTGCCCTCCCAGATGTAGGTGGGTCTCTCCTAAGTCCAGACCTACCAGCTGGTACCTTGTTGAGAGTCCTCTACCAGCACTGTTTTAAAATTTCAACTCATACCAAACATAATGTGTGTCTTATTTGCCTGGATATAGAGTTACACACATCATGTTCTGTGGGGTTTTACCAAGGAGGTGTGGAGGAGAACAATTTTCTCATGGATTCTATTCTCATATTCTCTTGAAAAGCATGCACCTTTTATCTTTTTTTCCTTCTTCTATGTTCTTTCTGAATTCACCAGCCACGTTGTGGTGGCTCACTCTTCTTTCCCCTTACCCCACTCCCTTTCCTTTTCTAATGTTTGAATAAAGCATGATGCTTGCATAAAAACTGTGCTCGATTTGTGCTGTCAATTCTTTGTCATACTAAAGTCAAGGTCTCCATGTTTGAGGGTTCAAGACTCAACTTGCTCCCCCACACCCATCCAGCATCAATTAATATCCATGACTCTCAAGCATGCTCAACCTGGCTGCACTGAAATGAGTACTAAAAGACTCAGCATCCCAGGACAGGGTGAGAGGGCTTTTCTCAGAGTTATGGCTTACATTCAACCATCAGTTTTAGCTCCTTTGTCTCATTTTGTCACAGAGGTATAGACTACAGCTCAATTTTAAAAATAGGACAAAAAAAATTCCCAGTGCCATAGACTCTTATGACAAAGGTTGTTTAGACAAGCTTATTAACAGATGACCTATTTTAAGTCATAGCATTTTCATAAGCCTTTTATGTTAATATAATATTTAGTGATGTGGTACTTAAATTCACAACTATTAATAAAACTAAATGTGGACATATGCATATGGATTTTATGCACTAAAAAGGTTGAAAAATTAAACTGCTGTTAGCCTTAATTTATGTTAGATATTTCATTGAATTTAATATTATGGAGTTATTTTTACTGATTTTACTAAAATTAAACAGGTGTTTGTAGCAGGAATGCGACATAGATGATTTCTTATGAAGGTTCTACTTAACTTGGAGTCCTGTGGTGTAACCACCATGTGGAGTAGCCTTGTTCTCTGGTCATTGCCTCTGATTTCAATGGCTCATATGCCTTCATTCATTTACAGTTCCATTTACTAGACTTTCAGTCAACTCAAACATATCATTTATAAGTTAAGTTCACCAACACTAATAAAGGTGAGCTAGTTTGGATCTGTCTACTACAAATAAAATTAAAGCTAGGTTATACA
>PVHP010008666.1:0-52523 GCA_004024765.1 Zapus hudsonius | reverse complement strand
TATTTTAATTTAGCGAGTATATGATGAATATTAATATTTTGGCACAATGCTAAAACTAATGAAATTGCCTATGCTTGATAGTCTACGGTGGAATGCTTAAGATAATTGCAGATGTGATTAGGTACACTAAGATTTAATAGAATTTTATGGAAAAAAGAAGAAAATCAATGTAACAATGTATGAAATATAAATGACTGACTTTTTTCCCCGAGTGTATGTGTTGATGTAAATCAACATAAATGTATATAGACACCTATTTAAGGACACTTTGTGGATAAAAGTACCAGGAACCTTAATAATTATAGCTGCTCTGTTCTACACTTGAAACCTGGAATTTAATCATGACTTATCTGCCAGTTTGCTATCACTTCAGAACACAATGGCAGACAATGCCACTTTCATGAGACCCATATTGGTGTCTTCTGGAAAGAAATCAGTGAGGAGGATGGCAAGGAAATCCTTTGGGGTGGCAGCTGATTTTAGCTCTCACCCCTCATACGTTTCCATTGCTGCGGGAGGATGTGGGCAAAGGGAACACACTGCCCAGTCCGAGACTTCTGAAAGGCAACGTTTCAAAACCCGACAGTAGGCCAAAAGATGAGATCATGGCAAGAGATGAGCCACCACAGTCATATTGTGGAGGATCCATATGGAACCCTGCAGAGAAAGACGGGATGAACAAGGGACCCATACCCACAGCCATTCAACCAACTCTGGATAAGCCAAATGTGTTTGTGTTTTTCAGGATGCAATGAGAGAGCTGTGGCCCATCTAACCCTACCAACCAACCATAGGCCTATGGATGAGATCCTGGCAAGAGAGGAGCCACCACAGTCATATCAGGGATGATCCATAGGGAACCCAGCAGACAATGAGAGATGAACAAGGGACCTATAACCACAGTCATTCAATCAACACAGGATAGGCCAATGAGACAGAAACCAAGGATTTTCGACACAAGGACCTCTAAGCCCGCAACAATAAAGCAGTCTTATTACTCACCCACCACGACTCAGGGAACTAAGCAGAAGAGGGGGCGGAAAGATTGTGAGAGCCGTGGTGGGGGAGACTGTCCGGAGGCATGGCACCCATCAGTAACAACACACTTGGGCCAGGAAGACCGGGATGAGTACTAAGATATACAGAATCCCTTGCCACAAGGACTAATACAGACAGCCCACGGAGGAGGATATCCAACTGATTCAGGGATGGGGAGGGGGGAATTGGGGAATTTGGGATAACAACGCATGGTTTGTCCACTAAATAATGTAACTCATTATGGACAATAAATATATATTTTTAAAAAAACTCTGTTCTTGAAAGCAATAGCTCCGGATTGTGATTATTTTAATTCTTCATCATTAAAAAGGAAACTCTTTTACTAGACTTTGCTGTATTAATATTGGAATTATGTATCTGCTCTCATGTCAAAGTGTTGATTGAATACATTGTTTCACTGTCACTGGTTACGTGGCATATTTAACTCTTTGGATTTTTCCTCTTAAAACTGGCTCAGGTTAGAACAAATTGATTGTTGACTGCTCTTACCGTGGAATTTTTTTTTTTTTTTACTCTTTAGCTCAAAATGGCCTCAAATTTATAGCAATCCTCTTGCCTTCCTCTCCAAAGTACTTAGATTACAGGTGTGAGTCAACATGCCAGGCTTAGTACTTGTTATATTTTAACTCTTTTATTATCAGTAAAGATGGCATAGTTTTCTCTGTCAAGGTTACTTGTTATCTTTATTTATTTACTGAGATGGGGGATGTAGGGATATGCCAGAGTCTCTTTCTGCTGCAAACAAACACCTGTCCTGCTTTCCATGGATGGTTGGGAATTGAACTTCTGTCCTAAGACTTTATCAGCAATCACCTTGAACCTCTGAGCCATCTCCCTAACCCCTCTCTCGAGGTTTATTTCTGGTCTGGTATTGAAGCCTGTATGTTTAGAAAAACGAATTTTTCTTTCCTTGTGGATATGTAAACAAACTGTACTAATTAAATTACAGCAATCCTCTGTCTTCTTGTTTATTTTTTTTGTTGTTTACACAGAACAGATTTAGGGTTAGGGCAAATTCATTCCCTAATCCCCCTCCATTTTGTCAGAGTTAAACATACAGTAGACGGAGTGTCATCCTGCCTGTTTGAGTCTTGTCTCCACATGTCCCAGCTGCACGTTCCCAGTCATACGGAGTGTCTCAAGCTCAGAGTCTCCAGTGAAAATAAAAATTATTTAGCACTCAGATGAATAAAGCATTTGATGTATTCATACCATTTGGGAGGTCCCTCTCTGCTTGCTAACCTGAAGAAATGAAGCCATAAAGCTAAATGAGGTGAGGAATCAAGTTAGCTCATGGAAAGTCCTCCATAGCAAGCTCTGGAGAAAAAATAGATTTTTTATTCCATTGCCGTTTCATCTTTATGTTTATTTGTGTGTGTTTACTGAATGTGTGTATGCACGTGGGCACACATGTATGCGTGTGGAGGCCAGAGGTCGACTTTGAGTGTCTTCCTCAAAGACGCTCCTCCTTATGTATTGAGTCAGTCTCTCACTGTACCCAGGGTTCACCAATGCAATGAGTCTATTTAGCCTGCATTCTCTAGTGAGTGCCCTCTGGAACTCTGGGATCACAAGTGTACTCTGCCATACCCTATTTACATGGACACTGGGCATCTGAACTTAAAATGATTTTTTAAATTTTTAAAATATTTAATTTATTCATTTTTCAATCAGATAGATACAGAGAGAGATATGAGGGAGAGATAGAGATAGAGAGAGAGAGAGAGAGAGAGAGAGAGAGAGAGAACCAGGGCCACCACCTTCTGGGTCTGGCTTATGTGGGTCCTGGGGAATTGAACCCAGGGATCTTAGTCACTGGAGGCAAGTGCCTTAACCACTGAGCCATTTCTCCAGCCCGGCATCTGAACTTAGACCCTCGTCCTTTCTTGGCAAGCACTTTATTGACTGAGCCCCTGCTGTTTGTTCTGTCTTAATATTTTTAGTTTAGAGTTGGGCATGGTGATCAGCCTATAATTCCAGCACTCAGCAGCTTCCAGGCCAGCCTGTAACCTTGTTTTTCCCTGCACCCTCCCTCCATGCCCTACACAGTACTTCAGAGGATGAATTAACATGTCATAATCAAAGTGGGGTAATCTCAACACTGAAGAAGCTGAGGCAGAAAGATGGCCCATTGGAGACCAGCCTGGGCTACACAGAGACCTTGTCTCAAAGAAAGAAAGAGGTGGAGGGGAGGAAACAGAAGAGGAGAGGAACAAAGAGGAGAAGGGAAGATAGGACAGGACAGGGCTGGGAAAGAGGGCCCAAGAAGGAGGAGAGGAAAGGGCGGAGGAGACAGGAAGGAAAGCACACTATATGTGCAGAGATCTGCTCAGATGGTTGGCAGCCCTGGCAGAGACTGCTGGAGACAATAGAGAATCCTTATTGTTGGAGCTTTGGGGTGGATTCCCCTGTGCATGGATGTTCCATAGAATGACAACCCCACTCTGACACTCTCAGCCCTCCACTGTTCAAGAAGGAGGTGACACCAACCATCCTGACCTGGAATACATCTGCTTAGACCCGTTACCTGGCTTTCAGTTTTGTGACTTGCTTCCTACTTTTGAGTTTTTAAAGTTCCTTCCATATTCTGGATATCAATCCCCTGTCAATGTTGTGCATATTGAAACAGTCCTCCCAGTCAACAGGAGTGCTCCCAGGCAGAGTCTTATGGAAGCCAATACTCCCTGTTCCTTGGAAACTTCCTCAGTAAGGTGCCATGTGGCACCCCCACACCCTACTTCTGCCCCCACTGCCTCTTGAACTTGTCACCAGTCTCCTTTCGCCTCTGTTTCAGTGCACACAGCTATGTGTGGTGATGGGCATGCAACTTCTCCCACCTCTGCTTGGAAATATCCCCCCACCTGCTGGCACCCTGGTTTGTCCTCCAGTCCCTATGGGAAACAGGAATTCCGATTCACTCAGAATTTTTTCTCTATGTTTTAGATGCACATTTATACATAAATGATTTTATGTACAACTTGTTTCTGATGAAAGTTTCTTCCTCATTTATATTTGAAATGAATGAAGGCAATTGGTCTTTCTCTAATATATTGGTTTATAATACGATTATATGGCTAAAATTATAGGGGTTTTTGTTTACCAAATCTAATTTTGATCAATATGTATTAATTGAGCTTTTTATGTTTATCTTAACAGCTACATCAATTTGTATATATTAATGAGATACTGTATAATACTCAAAATATGTATATATTGTATGATGGATGAATTATATTAAAGATATCTTCTAAAATTGTATCATTGCAGAGCTGGAGAGAGGGCTTATCAATTAGACACTTGCTGGTCACCAAGACTGATCCCAAGCTGATCACACCTTGGTCTCATAGCTTTAGGAGCCTCTCTGAAGGAGGGTGCATGTTCTCTAGGACCACTTCATGACAGGAAATAGTGCAGGGAGAAACTGAGACTGTGTTCCAGTAGCACATGGTTCATCACCTGAGACTGGGCAGGTTTAGAAGCTCTACCTGTAAGCTCTGGCTTGTAAACAAAGCTTTTAGTTTCTATCAGTTTCTAGGCCTCAATGTGCACTGAGTTAGCACCCTGCACTAGCTTTCCCATTCTGCTCCCCAGTAAGAGGAGTCTTGCTCCCAGGTTTGCAGCTCAAACTTAAGGAATCAATGAGGGGTACAGTGAGACACCTGATTTAAGGCAATTCTCATAGCTTAGCCTACAGGTACTACTAGCCTATTGGTAAGAGTTATGGGGTTTTGCTTGGCACCCTCACTGTAGGGAACCTGTTAATGGATTTCAATTCTAAATCTTAGACTTAATTTCCTTTGCCTTCCTTATATGTAACAGATTCCACAACACGATGTTTTTGTTTTTTAAGGATTAGGTTAGGAGCAACTGTAGAAACAATCACATAAAGGGAGCCTCCCTGGTGTTGGCATCTAGACTTCAGTGTTCACATACTGCCTTCCCTGGCTCATAGCCACACCTATAGAACTGGGGGTGGACAGGAGGACACATGCTGCCCAGAAGGCATTACCTACACCTGTTGCTTTTACCTGAAGTTCAGGAGCTTTCGCAAATAAGTGCTTCTAGGTTGTTTTTGTGAGATGTCTGTTTTTGACAATTTTATCCTGCTTTGTACTACTACTTAGTGAAAGGATTTATGATGCTTCCTCCATATCACATGGGACCAATCTCCATCCTCCTGTTTGCAGTTGAAATGTGGAAGTCAGCAGGTAAGTGGAGTGATTAACACTGTGGGAAGGAAAAGCAAGAGAATCTTACTGTGTTACCCTGTGACTGAAGACTTGACAAGCTTGAAGGGTGATGTCTTTTTCTGCTTCAGAATGTTGGGACAACTTTGGTTAAGGCATAAATCAGAAAGACTGCATTTGAAGTTAGGAAAATAAAACAACATGAGCCCTGTGATTCTTGGGAAATACAGCAAGTTAATGATGTGGGGCACTTTGCTATGTCATTGCCATAGTGGATAATGTGATTAGCCTTTCTCTACTCCCATTTATGAGTTACAAATAAAGAGCAATGAATCTTGGCTCAAAAGTTTGCTGTATAGGGCTGTAGAGATGTCTCAGAGGTTAAGGCACTTGCCTCCGGTGCCTAAGGCCTCTGGTTCAATTCTCCAGTGCCCATATAAGCCAGACCCACAAGGTGGTGGCCCTGGTGCTCGCTCTCTCTCTCTCTCTCTCTCTCTCTCTCTCTCTCTGCTTGAAAATGAATAAATAAAATATTTTTTTAAAGTTTGCTGTATAACAGTTATTAAAATAACTTACTCAGTAAATATTGAAAACATCTTTCCTATCTTGTTATTTCCTATCTTGTTTTGCTGGCATTTTAAAAATATTCTGCTTTACCTGACTTATAAAAACGGGTTCACATTGAGTTGTTTATTTATTTGATTTTTTTTGAGGCATAATCCTGCTATGTAGCAGAGGCTAGTCTTAAACTTGTGAATCTCCTTTTTCTGCCTCCTGGTGTTGGAATAACAGGTGTTCATTGTAATGCCTAATGACTTTGAATTATTTAGAAAGCATAAATAAGTGTTTTAGTTTTACTGGAATTGTACTCTTAAAACCATAAGTCTGACTATTTTGGTGAGAGCCTTGAATATGTAGGGCTCTGTTAGTCTTCTTAGGGTAATTTGGGCATCAGGAAGAGTGTACATTAGTTTTGCTCTAGATTACTGAAAATCAAAGCAAGATGAGCAAGAAGACTAAGGTAAAATGAAATTAATGACATTTTACTCTTTTGACCTCCAAACATGGTGGCTTCATAGGTTTTAGCCTAATGCATTAGATAGTGGCATCGTTCTCCCATTATTCTTCTGGTTAGATTACAGACAAGTATTTATCCTAACCCTTAGCCCAATCCAGTTTCTGACAGATTATGAAGTGCCTGAAATGATCAACAGTCAGATGGTCAGTGTGGTTTAGGGGATTTCCAAGGTACCATTGAGTGGCTACCTTTGGGGCTGGAAAGAGCACTTGCCTACATTCCCCAGACATTCTACCAGGTGATGTTAGAGTCTCATCACTAGGGCAGGCTTCCTAAGAAATTTGCATCATTTGTCCTTGTTGTGGTTTAAATGTGAGATGTCCCTCAATAGCTCATGAGTTTCAATTCTTGCCTCTTCAGCGGGTGGTGCTCTTAAGCAGGACTGTTGAGATGAGTCACTGGGGGCCTTTGAGTTTTATACTTCAACTCTGCTTTTGGCATTGAGCTCTCTGCTTTCTCATCATTATGGGTGCAAACGCTCCAGCCTCTGTGACTTCGCCACCATTTTGGATTGTAGTCTGAAACTGTGAGCCAAAATAAATGAACCATGAACCCAAAGACACTTCTCTTCCCTTAAGTTGCTTCTATCAAGTAGTGTAGCACAGTGACCCAATAAAATCTAATGCAGATCTCAAACACATATGATTATTAAATAACTATAGGCTTTTTATTTTTTGCAGGTGTATGTGTGTGGTGTGTATGCATGTATGTGTGCATGTTCATGGGTGGAGGTGCATGCACCCGTTTGTACATATGAAAGCAGAAGGTAATGTCAGGTATATTCCTCAATAGCTCTCTCCCTTACTAATTGAAACAGATGTCTCAAATCCAGAGCTTGTCAATTTGGTTAGTCTAGCTAACCAGCTTGCCCCAGGAATCCCCTGTCTTTTCCTTCTGAGATGTGTGATTCCAGGCAGGCTACTCCAGCATTTATGTGGTACTGGTGATCTGAATCTGAGTCATCTCACTTGCATGTGAAGCACTTAACTCATTGAGCCATCTCCCCAGGACCCTGGAATAAAGATAAGTTTCTCAATTTAGAAGTGGCACATATCTTACATAAAGAAAAAAATCATTCTTGCCATAATTACCCAAAAACAATCACTATTTCTATGTTAGACTATTTTATGGATTTTTCTACATATATCCTATAAAATTATAATACTAATGCTCATTCATTTTGCCTCTTGTTTTTCCCCATGTTTTTGCATTGGGATCTTTTTTCCATTATTGTAAAAAGCCACGTGGCTCTATGCTATTTCATCATATGAAAGACTATTTTCAATATTTCCTACATTAGCATATAGAAATATTTATATTATTTCCAAGTTTTTGTGCAAAACTAATACTATGACATGATATTGTGAAATACATATTTGATATTGTTTATTTACAATTTCTGACATATAGTTCTTTAAACCATGAAATATCCAGACTAAGTGTCCTTTGTATGCTAATGAGATGGCTGAAGACTTATTGTTTTCACAAAAGGTTCAGCATGTGGCCTGGTAGGAACAAGGATGATCGAAGGGTTGGGAATTTCTACCTCACCTCTCTGATCTCCAAGAAGGCAGAGTGCTAAAATTTAAGTCACTCCTAATGGACAGTGATGTAAATATTCATACCTGTATAATGATACTACATACAAACCCAGAAGTACTGAGTTCAGCAGCTCCCTGTGAGGCTTCTGGGAAGTGATACACCCAGAGAGGGGTATGGGAACTGCACCTGTTCCCCACCATCCCCTACCCATCTTTTCATTGGTTATTCAAGGATATAGACCTTGGCAATGCCATTCATAGTAAAAAAGGTAAATATAAGTGTTCATCTGAGTTCTGTATGACACGCATATCAATTGAACCCAAAGACTTAATAGTGGGATCCCCAATTAATGCCTGATCAGCCAGAAGTCCAGGTATTAGAAGTAGTGCATCTATGATTATGTTCAAATTATATGATATATACTTCAGCAAAAAAGTCTTTATGAAGCCTATCATTTTGTACAATTCATATATACTAATAATCCTTTTTTTTAAAAAAAATAAATCGATTAAAGAAATGGCTCAGTGGATACAGAACTTTACATTGAAGCCTGAGTCCTTGAATTTGGATCCCCAGTACCCATATAAAGTCAACATGATAGATCAGCTCAGCGCACCTATGGCAAGATGGGAAGTAAAGAAAGGATGATTCCCTGGAAATTCACAGGCCAGCTGCTGGCTAACAGGGCAGTGAACAAAGCCCCCACATCAAAAACAACATGGAACGGTTATACCTAAGGTTGCCCATTGATCTCCACACAGATGCTAATGGCTTGTACACTCTTCCACCTACACCAAAGTAAATGAATAAGTACCTGAAGTGTAACATCTGAAGTGGGTGGTACTGATCCCTTCACCTGTGGGACCTGGCACTAACTCCAGGTAGCCCGTCTCAGAATTAAATTAAATTATAGGACATCAGTAGGAGTTTGCTGGTGAACTGCTTAGTCCATAAAGAAATCCCTGATTGATCTGGTCAAACAAGCATTCTGTATTGTGTGAGCAACTATGTAAGAGAATAATAATAATAATAATAATAATAATAATACAATAGTCTTTCCTATCCCTTATTCTATACACGTTTTTGTTAGGCACTGACTGATATGTAAGGAGTAGACTTTTTTCCTGACAACTTAATAAAGGGTGACCATCCTTTGATTTTAAGTTTTAATTTAACTTTTATTTTTTTCTGCATTTAGGATTATTAGGCTAGATTCCCAAATATAAATCAAATTAGATGAACAAATGGGACATTTAAATAAATATTTACTGGGTTTAATGTGCACAAGACAATGTGTCACCAGCTGAGAAAAATGGCATTGTATCTGGGATAAATTATTCATAATGCTAGAAACGCAATCTCTCCATCATTAGGAAAGATGAGTAGTAGCGTTAAGGACCTAGTGTGTGTGAAATACATCATGCTAATGGGCATTGTTTAGTCTTCATTTTTCTGACACCAGAGATGGTTTCATTGACTTGGTACCAGATAAAAAGAGTAAGGCCTTTTGCTCTTAAAACTTAGAGAAAAAAAAAACAGATTTATTAGTTATTTCATAATCTAAACAAGTGGTACATGGTATAAAGCAATCAAACCCAGAAATATCTCCAAAGCATTTAATAGTGTTTTTTTCCTATAACTCAGGGCACACCATGAGGTGCATTAATATAAAAGCACGGGGACTGGGGAAACGAAATCATTAGTATGTGGCAGCAATTGCCTTGTTAATGATTCAATGCTCATTTTTCTCATGCAAGCAAGCTTCAGGCTGAAGTTTTACTGCGTTAATTCTTTCCCCAGACAGAGGTTATCTACAGGGAACTAGTCCTGTTGTTATTGCTTTAGGGGAGGAAAGCTATCTCCTCTCTGAAACTGGGACCCTAAAGCTTACACTCTGTTCTTTCTTTGCTTTTTTGCCACCACATAAAGCTAGCAAAGTGTATAGCTTCCATCACAGCTCTCCTTCCCTGCCTGGATTCTGTCTACTTCATTGCTTATAGCTCAACCTTTTGTCCATCTTTGTCCACCTTCAACAAAGGCTGGCGTCTGTCATTCCAGAAGGCAGAGGATCTGTGTAAATCAGGAGGTAGATGAAGCTTGTAGGCCTTGACTATAGCACAGAAGGTGTCTTAAAAGGATTATTGAATTCAGCACAACCTTCTACTTCCTGCAGTTGTGAGCTCTTTGATAATCCCTACTGAACTCATAGTCATGCTTGGGCTACTCTCTCGGGTAACAGGTTGTCCAAGCTGTTCTTTCTGTGTATTAGCAAAGGTGTGAAGACTGTGGGATTTCGGGTGTCAATTTCAGGAAGCTTTAAAAAGAGATACTGGAAGAGAGGGATGAGAAAAATGATTTGCTTCATGCCTGATAAGTCACCTTCGTCCAAATCCCAACACTTCCTAGAGAGGCCTGTGACCTTCAAGTACCACCTATCTTCCTAGAGAGGCTTTCAAGACTTTACTTCTGCAGGAAAGGACAGCAGGACAGATCAGGTTCAAGTCTCAACTCTATTTACAATGTTGTCACTTCAAACAACTCATTTAAGCTTAGGGAGTCTCATAGATCTCATCCATAAAAATGAGACAAAAAAGATACTTCTCAGATAGTCATGAGAATACTAAGGTTCCACAACACAGAGGCTGGGAGAGCTCTCTCTGACACTGCCCTCTGGTTCCCCAGAACACTGCCAACCTAAATTACCTGCGCTTTCATGTACACCGTGCTATCCACTAGGTTGATCCATTTTTCTGAGTTGCTTTGACTTGGCAATCTAAACATGACTGTTATTTATTCATTCATTTAACACATGTCTCCTCCCAGCCACCTGTCATTCTCTGCTAGACATCAGCCAAAGGGATGGGCTAGAGAGGAGGAAATCCGCTGTCTCCAGGTAATACGAAGTGACTAGCTGGTAAGACAAGTGTAGTCTTGCTCACATTTCATTCAAGCCTAAACTACATGACTTCTGACAGGATTGGGCTCTCTAGATATCATGTTTACTCTTATAATTACAAATATCTATTTGTATCTATTCATAGTAGAATGTAGGATTGTTAAGCTAGATTCCCAAATATAAGTCAAGTATCTATTCACTGTAGAAAGTTTAAATGATGTGCAAATGTATAAGGAACATAATCTGTAATCATAGGGATATCCATTATGATTCTGGAAATATCATACTCCCATTATTATTCTAGGTATATATTACATTATATAATTTAGTAAATGTAAATTATATGCCTTGGGCTCAAACTCAAATAAACCGAGTTTCTCCTGAATCACGTGGTATGTGACCTCTGGTTTTAAAGATGGAAACAGTCCATGAATCTAGCCTAGCTAGTGAGTAACCATGCTCCCATAACAAAGCCAGGTCAACCGTGGGTCATTTAAGATTTCTCTTTGACAGAGTTCCCATAGGAACCTTGCACATCCATCATCACGATGGCTGATGACACCTTCACACATGTACAGTTCATGCCATCCTTGTGCGAGGAAAGCAACAGCAACATGTCAGGATGCACATTATCTTTTTCCCCAAGTCATTTGCCATTCCGTTACAGATATATTGTCCTAGCACAATAGCCACAAATTTAGGGGCAGTGATTTATTAATGCTCAGCCTTAAAAAGGACATTTAAGCCCCTCAAAGGCTCAAGGAACCTCATAGAAGAGAGGGTAGAAAAAATTTAATAGCAAGAGGATGGGGAATCGAGCTGTCTTCTGGATACAACATAGCTGTTGTACCGTGAATCCATAGCAGCTACGGTTTCCTACACATGACTGAACCTGTCAATATATCACCTTCAATGGGGGAAGGACACAAGACTAGCTAATGACAGCTAGTGGATGCTGAGAGAAGGGAGTCAGGTTCATCAGTGGTGGAATCACTGTTAAGCTGCCCATTCCATGGTAAATAACCTTCCCCCATGATTATGCAAGCAAGCCTACTTTAACTCAATGTAAAACCTGAAAGCAGTCAGCCTCCAGCTGTGCCCAAGAGAAATCACACTCGGTACAATTCCTCAAAATCTGTCTACAATTCTTTTACCCTGTTTTGCTCTTTGTCTTTCTCTTATATCTTAAATAGAGGAACCAAATTTCTTCTCCACCTCAACTTCCTCCAAACCTAGTTATTTATAAGCAATTTAACTCAATGGGTAAAAAATATTTAAAAATTCATGGAAGGTGGGGATTAGTGGGGAAGAATTGTCTTTATGGGAAAGGTTAGGGGATTAGAGGGTAATTTGAATGAATACGATATACATATACATGAAAATGACAAAACTGGAAAACAGTAGTAAAAATTTTTACAAACACAAAGTAATAATAAAAAAGAAGAGCTTCTGGAAAAAATCAGTTAGGAAGCCACAGGATCAGGAAGAAAAAAGGAAGGGAGGGAGTGGCAGAAGGAGGGGAGGAGGAAATAAATGAAAACTACCCAACAAGTGTGAGGGTGAAGCCCCGTCGGGTCTACACTTGCTCTCTCAGAGGGTTACACAACTTTGGAGGCTGATATTGCACTCCAGCAAAGGAGCTGGGCTCTCACACTCCTGGGACAATCAGTCATTGGCTGTGGGAATCTGAAAGAATACTGGACAAAGCACAGTCCTCTAGAGTGGCAGGTATGTCATCAGGAGAAGCTTGACCTGAAAACACAAAGCAAGGAGGAGAGATGAGAGATAAGAGGCCCTGGGCAAAAGCCAATGGCATGCCATGTCTCTTCAGGGACTTTTGTTTCTGTGATCTTGTCCTGGGAGCCCCCCCTCCACCCCATGCCTTGTCATGCCCACCACCTTGTCTTTCTTGCAATCCCAGGATTACCAGAACAGTATGCAATCCAATACTCATAGACCCAGGAATCACTCTGGCTTATACTGTAGTTCAGTTGAGTGAGCCCTGAGGGCATCACCTAAAAGGGACCCTGTATGACACCACCATAGTGTTCCTTAACAGTAAGTCACCTGACTCAGATGTACTGTTCTCCATGCCTCCTTTAAAGGGACAGAACCACACTATGTTGTGACCTTGGCCCCTCTCCAGAGCCACCTATGGCCTTTCTCTGACATAATCCATGTAAAGTGCTTAGCAGGGCTCCTGGTTTATAGCAAGCACTCAAATTTTTCAGTTCTTACTAACCTGGATTAGTTGTCACTGGGGCTGAGACTGTCGGATGCCTGGGATACACGTGCTCTGCATTTGGAATCACCTCCGATGAGCGCCAGCCCCTTGAGGAGATCTTGCAAATTGATTTGCCAACTCTATGAATTTCTATTATTTGGTGGGTCTGATTCTCCTTTGATCTACACAATAGTCATCTGACCTGGGTTAAGTTAGTCTTAACATAGTAGTTATGAGGAATTTGAGGCTTCAGGGCTCTTCAGTTTCTCGAATGTCACTTAGCTAGATAATCGTAAAGGCATAAATCCAAAACTGTTCAGCGCTAATAAATAAATAAATAAATAAATAAATAAATAAATAAATAAATAAATAAATAAATAAATAAATAAATAAATACCAAACACGGTTTATACTTATTTGACCCAATCATAATGACTGATCATATTTTTAAGGCTATGACTTTATTTGGGAAATGTTTTAGAAAATCTAGAGGTGTGCATATCTTGCAAATCTTAGTGAAGATCTGGTGTGAATTTTTGTTTCTGTTTGGCTACATTCCTCTTTCTCTTCCTGGGAGTGGCATGTGTAAGCCTCTCTGGAATAACCACATCCACAAAGCTGATGTCAGGAAAGGGGGGCTTCTATACCAGGGGAGCAATGTGCATCCTCTAGGGTCCTACGTGTAGGAAAGACATTGAAGTGTTTATAAAGAATAGTGTGCTCCAGTGGAGAAGATTTCTCCCACACCTCTTATCCGTGCTACAATAATGTGACGGAGAGATACGGGAGAGGTGAGAACATGTGGCCTCTGGGGGGAAAACAAAAATCTAAATGAATAGCTAATTACTGGAGAGCTGCCCTAAATTCTCTGTAAGTGACCACTTGACTTTAAAAGAAACTTTGAAAATACTGTGATTTAGGGAAACAAGTGGAATTGGGGGCGGAAAGAGTGTAAAAGTCATGGTGGGGGAGAATATCCAGAGACATTGCCCCCCTCAGCAACAACACCCAAGTGGGGGGAACCTGTCTGCCTCCTGTGCTATCCATAACCTCCTACCCCATGGAATGTTCCAGTATGCCCACCGAGGAAGATACCCAGTGGATCTGGGACAGGGAGGTGGGAAACAGAAATACCAACGTAATATTTACTAATACAATGTCTAATTTTGGACAATAAAAATATCCAAAAAATATTATTTATGTAAGTTGATTTATTTGCAAGCAGAGAGAGATGGGGAGAAGAGAGACAGAGAGAGAATGACGCACCAGGGCCTTCAGTCATTGCAAACAATCTCCAGACGTATCCACCACTTCGACACTTTGTGCATCAGGCTTTACATGGGTACTGGGGAATCAAATCCAAGCGGTTAAGCTTTGCAGGCAAGCGTCTTAACTACTGAGCCATCTTTCCACCCCCAAATAAACTTTATAAAATGTTAGTCTGAAGGCTGGGAGATGGCTTAGTAAAGTCCTTGCCTTGCACACATGAAATTTGGGTTAGATTATTGGAGAAAAGCCAGCAGGGCCCAGGATTTGAATTTTTTCTGGGAACTTCCTGGCCAGCCAGTCTACTCTGCTTGGTCTATGAAAGGTCTTATCTCCAAAAACAACCATAAACATCAGAGAGATGGCTCCAAAGAGAAGCAAAGCCAGAGAATACCTTCTGCCCTGTATACTTACTCACATATACACATGCACCTGCAAACCCTACATGGGTAGCCATGTACTCATGAACACAGATACTCAGTGTTAATCAGAGAGTATAATCGAACTCCCGGGCAGTATATTGAGGTCAAAATCTGGGTACATACTAACTATGCCCAGCATTTTCCAGACTAAGGAAAATTACCTGTGCCTTCTGCCAGCTCTGCTTCAGCTTCACACCCCAGACAAGTTGCCTGAGCTAGCTGCTTCCTGTTTTTTTATTGCCAGCTCGTGGGTGTGGCCATCCTTAACTGAGATTTCTAGATTTTCCCACCAACTACAACCCATCCCAAATGACTTCAAGGTGAGAGAGTGGCCATGATAACTTCACTGGAAGTATAGTTTAAAATGATCATTTTTGTATGAAAGCAGAAAGAAAACTAACTTGGGAGAAGTGGGAAAGAAGGGGGAAGAGAAATAGAAGAAGAATTTGACAACACCATAATGAAACCCAATTTTTTATGCTGAAAAATAAAGTTTAAAAAATAAATAAGCAAAAGTAAAAAAAGAAAAGAAAAACGAAAGGCAAAGTAATATAAAACATGGGAAGATATTATCTTTTACTGTGCAAAATACTTCTAGGTATGTGGCCCATCGTGATATAAAGGGCCTGGTTTTCAGATTCAAACACACAGGATTCAATCCCAACATCTGCTGATTTTAGGTATCTTTTGGATAGTTCCATTCAGTCTTGACATTCTAGAAAGGATATATTCAAAGAAGAACATTCCACATGTGTATAGAAATGCTACATGAGTACAAGTGACTAGAACCACAGAGGTGTGGATGTGCTCTGGGTGATCCCCCTCCTCCCCAGAGGAACATCTGGAAATCAACCTTTCAGTTCTCCTCATTGACATGTACGCATCAGAAATTATCATGTGATACATGTCACCAAATTTCAGGGTAGCTTATGAAGAGACAAATGTAATGTGTATGATTGCTTGTCACACAGAAGGGATTTGATCATAGCAATATGTATAAGACTTTCCTTTCATTACTATTCAGTTGATATTTTTGGAGATAGCATTCCATAATTGACAAAGAAGCGACCCCAATAAGAACACACTCTGTAGTGTGTTGATGCACTGATCAGGTTTCTGTTTGTTTGTTTGTTTGGTTGGTTGGTTGGTTGGTGGGTTGTTTTTTTCAAGATAGGGTCTCACTCTAGCCCAGTGATCCTTCACCTCTGCACCCCCTCCCCCCGTTATCTGGCCTGTTTTCCCAACTGCATAATGTTTCCCTTTAAATGGAAAGTGATATAACTGAGACCAGAAACCCATGCTTACTGGAAAAATCATCCCCTCCTTTAGAATCAAGGACTAGCACTCAAAATAGGCTGACATTTAAAGCTTTTGCTTCTTATTAATTTCTCATTATTGGTCAAACATCCGAGTTCAGCATGGCCCCCACCAACCCTTGCCTCCAGTAGCTCCTCACTGTCTTTTTCAGGTGAGATTTGATGGTCCTATAGGTCCCAGTGTAATTACTGTTGCATTGAATTGCAAAGATACATTTCGGTTTCAAGTGAAAGAAGCAGAGGAAAGAAAACTATGACAAGTTAGGAAAGGAGAACAGCTCTTGACACACTTTAGAGCAGCCTTTGCCCCCTTTCCCTGTTGGCATTTCAGCCTCACTGAGTCTACACTGCGACTGTAACCCAGGATAATGGTTTGGCTCTTCAGAAACACCAGACAACTTAGAAGTCAGGATAAAAAACAAACAAACAACAACAAAAAACAAAAACCGCCTGGATCATGAATATGTAATCTCAGATTAAATTATTTTAAAAAATGGAGGGGAAAATCAATGTGTTTTAATTATTTCATTTGTTTGGAATTTGTCACATTGCTCCAGTATTTGCATTCTTATAAGCTAACTGAATTCCCCAACTAAACTGAACTAAACTGGAAAGTTACCATGTACATATACTAAACATGTAGTTGAAATATTTCAATAAATATAAGATGCTCAGTTTTTATACAATTTATTTAGAAAAAGCACCTTGTTGAACAATAACAAAAAAAACCAATTTAAAAGCAATGACTCTTCCAGCACTGTCATAGAATGCTGTTGGAAATCTAGCATAGTTGTACTTCAGTCATCCTTAGTGAAGTCTAGGATATGTGGACAAGTTCTCTCAGGCAAATCCATCAATCCTGCACCACTGTGTTCTGTGCGGTCCCCTCAGAGTACATTTGTTATTTCTCTGCTGAGTCACGCTTTGTCACTGTCTGCTGCAGCCACGGTGCATCTGGCAACCCCAGGATACCACCAAGATGCTACCACGCCCACAGGCATCAGATCTTTTTTTAATTGAGAAACTTCATATATGAACATACTATAATTTGGTCATAATCCCCTCATATGACCTTTGACATCCCTGTACCCCGGTTTTCTGTGCTTCCCTGGGCTTTGAGGTCTTCCTCCAGGAACTTTGGCTGCTATCCCAAGAATCATCATGAATGCTTTGGTGATATTACCACACCCAAAATGTTTTCTTAGTGAAGAAGGTGTGTGTATTGGGGACAGAGGTAAGAATGGGGAGGAGTGTCCCTTACATTTAGGTTTCAGTCTGTTAAACAGATTCTGAAGCACTACATTGTATTTCAAAGTTGTAAAAGGATATTTCTCCCCACTCTGTACATTCGCCTTCCCCACTCTCAGTGCACAGGCTCATGTTCATATCACCCAAGGGCTCTGGAGCTGGATGACAGCCTTCACACCGTACTAGGCATCCTGGCTCCTTGGTCCTGGCTCCTCGGTTGAGTAAGGACCTCTCCATGGGTCAAACCCTTGTTGCCAGGCAACTTCTGCCTTCAGAATGAAAACAGTCCCCAGAGGACATTGAATCCATATGCAAACAGGCTTCTGGCAGCTGCTCCCACCAATTCTGCAAACATGCCCTAGCATGACTGACTCTCTCCTAGCTAAATTCAGATTCCCCATTATATTAATTGAAAAGGGAATTCTGCCTTCTTGCCTTTGGTGAGATCTTATGACATATTGGATACACGGTAAAAGAACAATAGTATAATACTGTAATCTATCTTCATTTTGAGAAGCATCCGCCCCATCTTCGGCAGGGACATAATTGCCATTCATCTTCTATTAGTATAGGCAAGAAGCCTGAACAAATTAAATTGCTTCCTTCTGCAGAGTCTTATGATTGTACTTGTCAACAGCTATACCTAAAGCAGCAGCTCAATCAATACTTACTTAGGACTTTAGAGTTCCAGGCACTGTGCGACACGTGAGGCCAAAGGTGAATCTAGCTTAATTCCTACGTCCACTGCACACGACTCTCTAGAAGTCAGCCATAAAGTGACAGAGCATGACGTGTGGCCTCGGAGGCGACAGATCCTGAAACACTGCATTGTATTCCAAAGTTGTCAGAAGATATTTCTCCCCACTCCGTACTTTTGCTCTCTCCGCTCTCCACAGTGCACAGGTTTAGATTCATGTCACCTAACGGCTCTGGAGCTGGATGACAGCCTTCACACTGTACTAGGGCTGAGTACCAGGCTGTCCCAGGAGCCTCAACTTTGGAAGTCCCTGGTTTGTTCATAGAGGTCCAATGTGGCTCTCAGGTAATGACGACATGATGCAGCCCATACAGTACTTTGTACTTCTATATGCAGTTGGTTTCAGAGCTGCTCATTTGTAAAGCGAACGTGAAATTCCTAACAGAGCTGATGAGATTAAAATCTTCATTTCCTGGAAGACTAATAGATCCCAAATGTTCAGTTCAATATGATCTTCAAAATTTCCCATGCTTTCAGAAATTATTATTCTGAATATTATTATTAATTATTGATTATTAATTATTATTCTGAATAATAATAATTTCAAATTTTATTATTATTATTATGGAACATTTATTCTTCAACGAATGCCGAAATGCCTGGGGAGTTACCTTTTCTCCATGGAAAGTGGGTAAGATGAAGAAAGGTTCCCAGGAGCATCACGGACATTTTAAATAGCAGACACAGAGCCTGCCACAGTACGAACAGAGCAGAGAACGTAGTATGATGCTGTTACAAGTGATGGGTAACAGAGTGACAGAGAAAGAAATGGATACAGGCCTAGGGGACATTGTCTGGCTTGGTCAAATGTTGCCTCTATAGTAAGCAATTTGCAAGAGGACAATCATTTGATTCCATCTGCATTTGAGCTTGCGTGTTGAACGAAGGGAAGGGATATATTACTGTGGGAAGAATTCATTTTCACCCAAATAGCAGATCCTCTTAGATGGCTGTCCAGTGTGAGTCTTATGAGGTAGACAGTTCTGAAGACAAGCAGGTTGAGAGAAGCGATTAAGAGTACTTAACTACCTTGGCATGAGGCAAATGTTGGTTGATTTCCAATCCCAATACTTGTAGGTTGAATGTCAGCAGGCAAAAGACGCTTTCAATCCATGATGCGAGAATCCTCCTTGCCTCCCACTGCTATGGTGAACGAAGTGAAGATATCCATCCAAATGTTAGCATTGGACAGCACAGTCCTTGCTATCATCAGGATCTGACAACATGGGTGAGGAGTTTTAGACTTTCTTGGCTCTTACCTCTTGGATGTCTATAAACACATGAAGAGCGTTTAATCAAGTTTCTTAGAGCAGGTGTTGACACCCTTCCAGAGCCTAGCTAATGGCATCCTTGGACCCTCTCTCGCTTTGCACCATACGTCAACTCAGTTATCAAGTCTCTCTCTCCACCTCATAAATTCCCTTCCACTCCATTTCCTAGCCTCCAACCTTCTTTCCACCAATCCATATGAGGCATTAATCATCGCTCAACACCCCATCAAGTATTTCTCTCCAAGATTGCCACCCTGTGTATTAATGTCCTTCATTGCTGACACAGTGACCACAGCGACCTTACTCAAACATCCTAGTCCCAGCGGGCCACACCAGCCTGATTTCTGAAACCGCCTCCACCTCCGCTGGCACCCTCCACCCCATCTTGAAAAGACCCTGCTCATTCACTTCTCTGGACATTTTCCAGTGAAAATGAATTTGCGGTAATAACTTTTCTCTGTCTCTGCTAAGCGAGGGACAGCTCATTCCATCTGAGCTGTGTTGTAAGGCTCAGACAGCAGCTGTCTTCTCGAGGCTCTGATGGTACTTTGTGACATCATTGGCACCACACCTTTATTAAATGATTACTGAACAGCTGACACATGATCACTCAAATGCTTATGTGTATATTGGATACCCATAACATATTTTTTAATGATTATTCAATGGTCAGAGGCAAATGACAGAAGCCACAAGATGCTGAGTAATGCACCAGGGTTTCACCTACCACTGACATGGCTGAGTCAGAATGGCAGAGATGACACACGATTCTACGTCCTGTGTTCTTTTCTGTTGAACCAATCACAGAGTGTACACCTGGAAGGATTTGGTTATTCAGATAAACTGTATTTTCTCTTTGTACCACAAGCTCTTAACACCAATGTTGAACATATTAACAATCCCAGTGCTATACATACTACATATTAACCACCCTGTGCTGTGCATCCTACATATTAACCACCCAGTGCTGGGCATACTACATAGTAACTACACCTAGTATTGTGGATGATACATATTGACAACACACAATGTTGTGCACATTACATTTGAGCACCATCCAGTGTTTTACATGCTATAAGTTGAAAGAGAGAATGAACCTCATGTATATAAGTGAGGCTCAGTGTTGGAAGGGCTGCAATTTGGAAGTTCTAGGATTAAGCCTCGGGCATCTATGGGGCTCTCAGTGTTGTAGGGCTAAGGGCTCAGAGTAACTGGCTCTCTTTCCAATGCTGCAGTAGGTAGGTGGTTGTAGTGACCAGGTGTCACTGAACATTGTTGTTGGGGCATCTGTGGCCAGGTCTTTTCTCTGCTGCCCTGTTCCCAGTGGGATTACTGGTTACAATCATCTCTTGGGAAGTCATTTGTTACTTGTCAGCCTCTCTCTTTATCATCCTCTTGACAGAAACTATTATATAGACCCACCTCTCCTCTTCTGATGGTGGCAAGTTGAAATGGAACCAGAGAAGAACTCTGCTCCCACAGGGACATCTTTCTATGCAGCTGAGCAGAACTGCCAGAACATTCTATCATTTCAGGGCCTTGATTTTGTCATGTTCAAAAAACAAAATCTGTGAAGTTTCTTATCCTTAATAAGAGTAATACATCTCTGAATGTGTGCGCATTTGAAATCTTACAAAAGCATGAGGTACCTGGACAGGAGCCAAAAGAAGAAAGCACATGTTGGCATGCTAACTCCCCTGCTTGGTCCGGGCCTGGTGAAGCTGCTGTTGACAGGGCCTGGCAGGACTGGGGGGCTCAGATGTGCTGATCAAAGTCCCAGACAGCTACATCTAACCACCTCCATCAGGCACTTAATGGTCCGGTGGCCACAGAATAATTTCAAGGTCAGACAGTGGTATTGCTGGTTACTTCGCTGTAAGCCTATGTCTGAATGATCTTGTAGGGGCAGAATTCCCAGTGAAGCCTTCTCATTCATTGCATTTTTCATCAGCTGATGAGTCATATGTGTATCTCATATGCATATCTGCTTTCAGCTGCCCGGGGCACTTGTAGCCTCTTAGGCAGCATGGTTCTGCTGCTGGTCCATCACTGAACAGATAACTAAATTAAACCATCAGGCAAGAGAAAACCGTGCCACAACCTTCACAATCATTCCTCCAACGTCCAACACCAGCTTTCCAAAAATGGCTACTGCAACGGCCGGTCGTTGAAAGTGAAAACTGGGTTTGTTTACTATGTTTGCAGTGATGTCCAGCTGCAAAATTAGGGAGGGATTGGAGCCAAAGTTCTGGGCATGTGAAGGAGGACACCGTGCAAAAGGACCTTGAAATCTAAATTAACTCCTCTAATTGGGTGGAAGGAACTGTCTTTTCCATTGTTTTCTCAGTGAGAAAGAACCACACGTTTTCCTGGGCCAGCTGGGGACTGAATAAGTTTGTTTTCTAGGGCTTTGAGTGAGGTAAAGGGGATGTCATTCTGGCAGCAAAGCTTAAAATCTGGTTTTCTGAAGCCATGACTTCTAACGGCCACCCCAGAAGAGTCCTCCCCAGCCATGGGAGGACTGACCAGCACTAGCTAGATTGCTAAACATGGAAACATTGGCCTCTTTCCTCTGTCAGACACAAGACATTTGCTACCAAATGAAGACATGATTGCTTACATTTTGTTATTGCTTTTTTTCTTTTGATTTTTCAAGGTAGGGTCTCGCTCTAGCCCAGGCTGATCTGGAATTCATTCTGTAGTCTCAGGGTGACCTCCAACTCATGGCAATCCTCCCACGTCTGCCTCCCGTGTGCTGGGATTAAAGGCAAACATCACAATGCCCAGATTTTTTTTTTTAAATAAGGTCTCACTATGTAGCCCAGACTAGTTTGGAACTTACTATGTAATCTAGGAGATCTTTGAACACTCAATCCTCCTGCCTCAGCCTCCTGAGTGCTGCATTTACAAGTATGGACCACCCTGTCTGGCTAAGACATATGCTAATTGAACATCAACTACATGGCACTGTATTGTTAAAATGTATATACAATAATGACTTCATCTAACCCAGCCAATGACACCGAGCTTTAGAGATGTTAACTGCTCAAAATTTCTCAAATGACAGAGCAGGACTCAAGCATAGGGCTCACTGGTTCCTGACCTCATGTTCTCCCACCAGATGTGTCTTTTAGCATAGATGGTTAAAGTCTAGGGGATGAATCATGGCATTTGTCAGCTCTCAGAAAGGCCTGGGCAACAGAGTGCGACCTACTGCTCCTAAGAAGAGTTGGAAGGAAGACGTTGAGTTTGCAGACTCAATTCATGGGAGCATATCTGCTTTCAGCTGCCAGGGGAAGTTGTAGCCTCTTAGGCAGCATGGTTCTGCTGCTGATCCATCACTGAGCATCTAATTAAATTAAACCATCAGGCAAGAGAAAACCATGCCACAACCTTCACAATCATTCCTCCGACACCAAGACACATGTTGTAAGTGACTTCAAAGATAAGAGTTAGAATCATCTAAGTGATTTATTTTGACCTTCTTAGATACTGCTTTTAGGGAAGAAGGTGGCAAGGTCTCCCTACAAAGACGAGGATGGCTTAGAACCCACAATCCTCCTGCCTTCATCTCACAAATCTGAGATCATAAGCCTGCACCATCCTGGCTGGTAGACATAGATTTTATAAGCAAAAATAAAATAAAGACACTGATCTAGTCTTAGAGCTAGATGGTTTTGCTTCATAGGTCTAGCCATTTATAAGGTTCATATTTCAAATCCACTTGGTCAACAGGTACATTGTGGTGGGAATCTGTGGTCAGAAGCAAGGGGATATCTGACCTCCTTGGTGCTGACGCTGGCTCCTCCAGACATCACTGCCCGGTACATCTAACTGGCATCTTCAATGGCTCTGTAAGTCATTTCCAATGCAAGCCTCTTCCTTCAGAAGTTTAATTGCATGAAATCCCCTTGAGCCCTTGGCAGCCTTATCACTGGGCTTGTTCATTAGCCACTATATTTCACATAAATACTTGAAAACATTCTTTTTGTCTTTGGATTACAAAGTTGGGGCCAGTCTTCAAAAGCAAAAGCAAAAGGTTTTACATTTAAGTACACAATGTGACATATTTTTTAATGAAGAAAGAAGACTTCATTTCTAGACTGAGTTAAACTAGTGGAAAAAGAGGGTTCGTGTACACAAGGTTTATGTAGAAAAAGCCTAGGGAATGAATCATAGCATTTCTCATCTCTAAGAGAGGCCTGGGCCCAAGAACAGTTGGAAGACTCAGTTTGCAAACTCACAATCCTCCTGCCTTTGCCTCACACATCTGAGATTGTAAGCTTTCTCTTGTTCTCTTTCTCTTCCTGGGGATCAAATACAAGCTTTCTCTCAGGCTCTCATGCTTGCACAAGTAATGCTCTTAACCACAGACCCATCTCTCTGGCCCATGTTTGTTTATTTTTGATCACAACTTAGCAAGCTTGAGTCCACTCATCCGGTTTTGATTTTGTTCGAGTAACTTATCATCTACTCTTTTCTTGTGCTTAAAATCACCTAGAATCTTCACAGATTTTCAAATTGGTGTCAATGTCTTAGGTTTCTAGATGCCAATGCTTAAAGCATCTACTACGTCCAGGCATGTGGTAGCCAGGCAGCATGAACACTCACATAGGGCCTCTGCCCTCAAAGGATGCTTAGTCTCTGCATGGACATTCCCATGTTGCAATACAAGTGTGGGACACACACCATTGGGGATTGTGGGGCAATGAAAGAATAAAGTGGAATATTATGCATGAAGGTAAGATGGAAGCTTCTCATTGGAAGATTCCAAAAGCCTGAGATTTGTTTTGTCAGGAAGTTAAATGAGAAGGGGAATAACAGTGAAATAAATAGTCTGACAAGACCAGGGAGACACAGCGAGGGCTTGACTGTTTTGCGAGATTTTGGAGTGATTCAATCTAACCTAGATGATTTAGAAACAAGCTTTCAGTACTGTGGAGGAAAATAGCAGAGGTAACTTCCCCATCAAATCTATCTCAATCCTACCAAATTTAAAGACTGCATCATCTCCCTGTATTATATATCTCCCTGAAATATGTATATCTCTCTGATATATATATGTCATATATATCACATATATATAAAATGAATATATATATATCTCCATTTTTCTAATGCCCACAGGTCTCCCTTTTCACCAGAGAGCAAGCTTTCTGCTCTGAGACTTTAGCAGATAGTGGGATCTTGTGAGGACCAATGATGTTTCATTGTTATATTTATTTAAATTTTACAGTTTACTTATGTCAACTGATTGCAATTTTCCATTCACAGCCTCAATACAAAGTTTTTCTGAAATGACTTTATTTTAATTAAAATGCAGTCAATAAAAAACAATATGCAAATAATAGTACAGGTGGGAGGTGGCAATTACAGGAAGTGCCAACAACCAGGGTTGGATAACATAGGTGTGGAGCACTCAGAAACCATAAGCTTGGAATGAATGTTGAGAACCATGTGGCAGAGCCAGACTGTGAAGGGGCCCTTGCATCAGGCTGTGGAGTTAGTTCATGGAGTGACATGGGAGAAATGGAACCAGCAGAGCAGCCTGGAAAGATCTGAAAGCAAGATGCACAGCAGAATGGCCCAGCGGAGCTGATGAGGCAGGTGAGCTGGCAGGTGAGTGGTCCTGTGAGAGGAGGAGAGAACGACTAAAGGTGAGGCTGGGAAGGAGGTAGGTGAGATCACTGGACAATCACCTCTATCACCAAGGAGATGAGGAGGGGAAAATCTAGACTATTGCTCCAATGCGCTTGGTCAGTGGATGACAGGTAGCTCTGCTAACCAGATGCAGGGCATTTCCTAATAGTAGTTCTTCCTCGATGACAATTGACATGATTTTGACCCTGAGTAGAATCCTCCAGTGCCTTAACTCTGTGCCAACACCTTCACAGGAAGGGTCCAACTCCTTCCCCACATTCCTGGCTAAACACCTAACTCCTCAGAGCAGCCTCCAAGATGAATGTTGAAAGGAGCCACTTTTCATGTGGTGAAAAGGAAGCCTTCAGTCAAGCAAACAAACAATAGGAGCCTCTTGAGTCCACTCATCCAGTTTTTAGTTTGCTTGAGTAACTTATCATCTACTCTTTTCTTGTGTCTTTAATCTACTTAAAATCACCTAGAATCTTCACTCCTTTGCAACATATGCCAAAGACACGTAACTCAGCCCAGAATGTTCCTGATGGATCCACACTTAATCAAGGAGGGCATCTCGATTTAATAACATCACTTTAAATCTTCTTTACACACAAGTATTTCAAGTTTTTGCTCAAAGTACGAAGTTGTATGGCTTTATGACTCCAGATTTTAAGTGATTACATAACATTTTTAGCTTGTGTCTTTATGGGGTACATTTGATATGTGTGTACAACCTGCATTGAGCATCCAACTGAGTTAGCATGTCTGCCTTCTAAAATGGGTCAAGGGACAGGCTGTGAAAAGAAGTGCTCTGAGGGTCGGCTGGAGCCTCTGCAGGGCCTCATATGGGGGCAGGATTCTCTCATTATGATGACTTGATGACAAGGAATTTTGGAGTTGGGAGCAAGTGCTACCTATCACTGTGTTGTCTCTCATCTTTATTCTCCATGGTGGAGAGAGTTTAGGATCCAAGAGGAATTCGTCTGGATACTGTATTCATGCACATGTCATTGGAACCTCTTTCTCTGAAGAAGATGAAAGCTCGCTTTAGGCTTCAACATAAAGAGCTAGAAGAGATCTGGATAATCTGATAGCCTGAACTTCCTGTGCTATGGAACAGTTCTCTGGAAGGAAAATCAGTGAAAAGAAGACAAATGTATGCTCAAGAGATGAGGCTACTAATTAGAGAATACAAAGCTTATATCTAGAAGACAAATTCTCAAAAAATAAGAAAATGTTCCTTTGCATTATTTTTACTATAAACTAGAGTTAGAATTGTATTCAATAAAAAATTCCCCTTTAAAGGAAATGCAAGACATTGAAAATTATATTAGATTCTTCTGCTATTAACAAGGCCTATTCTGCAAGCCTGATGATTGCTAGGTATCAGGAGACTAAATCTACCACTCTTGCAGGATGGACTGTTACAGGACTGAATCCAGATATCCAAATAGTGTCAGTTTATAAATTATTAATTGCATCATACCCAGAAGAAGAGAAAAGACAACTGCTTTGTGCATAGAATGAGTAAGTAGAAACTTAAAGAATTACTGGGCAATGGGAGTGGGTGATAAACCTCCACAAAACTATGGGATCTTCATGTTAATCTGAGATCTGACTCCCCTCGTTTCATTGTCTGCAGGCCTTAGCTGGATGATGCCCTGTAAAAATGGGAACATTGTTACCTACAACTGAAGCCAACGGGAGTGCTCAGAGCAGACACCGTCCCATCAGGGATGTTATTTTAATTCTATTAGAATTTTGCAATGAAGTTCGAAGATGGATTAATGAAAACTATACAGAGTCATGTTTCAGTAAATTTCTCTGAAACACTAATGAAGCTTTTTCATAAGCCTTTAAAAATTAATGAACAGACATGAAATGACGTGACCACATAAGAAGCAAGCTACTTGGCCGGCTGTTGAGATGTCTCAGCGGTTAAGGCACTTGCCTCCAGTGCCTAAGGCCCCTGGTTCAATTCCCCAGTACCCACATAAGCCAGACCCACAAGGCGGTGGCCTGGTGCTCTCTCTCTCTCTCTCTCTCTCTCTCTCTCTCTCTCTTTCTGCTTGAAAATGAATAAATTAAATATTTAAAAAGAAGCAAGCTACTTGGAATGCATTAAAATACACAAAGATCTTCTTTTTAAAGCTATAACTTTAAGTGCTATTCGATGATTATGCCTCTCAACATATACTCGGTATTAAAAAAGAATTTGTTTACTGGCACAAGATTGAAGACATGATAAAAATATGTTTATCTGATCAGCTTGTGCAATGTAGTTCATTTCGCTTGGAAGTGCAAAACAGATTCCCAAAGCTTAAGAGCCTGGAAGAGAAGGAGCAAATGGGATTCACAGAAACACTCATTCCACACTAGACATTCCCTAGTTTCCTTCCATGTGTTCAAGTTCACTGCACCACAGTGCTGCAGTCAGGGATGAGGAAGACTTAGGGCAAGGGCGTTATTGTCCAAATCACAAAGTTGCTTAGCGGTAGAGACAGAATTCTGACCACACTTTTTTTTTTGTTTGTTTTTTGTTTTGTTTTTGTACAGAGTTTGTGAGCTACCTACTAGAAACATGAATTCATTCCTATGGCTATCTTCAGAGAGCTGAGCTGAGTGAGAGACGCAGAGAGTTCCAAGGCCAAGCAAAGGCTATAGAAAACCTCTCAAACAAGAACAGAAGGGTTTATTCCTCCAAAAAGAAACTTTAGTTTAGATGTAACTTATTCCAGAGAAGGAAAGCTGAAAATGAAAAGACACACTTGTGCTTGGCTAGACCTTGCGAGAGAATGAACTCCAGAGAAATCAGATACAAGTATTATCTCTATAGCTTTCTACAAATGTAGCTCTGAGAAAGATTTTCTACACCCTTGAGCCTAAATTTTCTATTGTAGCATGAGGTAAAGAGAAGAAAGCAGTGAAGGCTATTCTGTCACAACATCTTATAGAATTTTAATGATATTTAGTAACTCACCTGGTTATATCTGAGTAAATATATATGACATTGAAGATGAAAATTTGATGATGTTACATGATGTTGGCATATAGTTTGGTGGGAAGAGAGATACCTTTTCCTCTGTCAAATATTGTACCAATAGGTTCATTTGAAGTAGGAAGGCTACAAAAATATTTAGGCAGAACCATGCCCTTCTCTATCTCATTCTCTGTCTCTTGGGACTCTTTCCTTTGATCTGTTTACAAAAGGGTCAGGTAGGTCAAACATTACCTCCAGGTAATAAAATCCGTTCCCTATGATGGATGATGCTTTTAAGTTCATCTGAAATTCAAAGCCAGTGACTAAACAGAGAGGTACAACAATTTCAGGACAGACTATCACCAGGAGCCTAAAGATATGTACAAAGGAGGAGTTAACCATCCTATCCGACAACAACCTTAACAACAACCTTAAAGGTAGGGATATTATAACAACTTGGACCCAAAGGAAAATTTTGTGTTTCATAAGTTAAAGGCATTTAAAAAATTCTTACCAAAATTAATCTTTGGAGTTATAGTTTCCATAAAGTAAATGTAGTCTTAGAGAGGATAAGCCAGAGAGAAAGAACACAGAATGAATATAAAGATCACCCCAATTTTCCTCTCCTTCTTAAGTCTTAACCCCAAATCATTGACATACATCTTTTGATGATTTGTCTTTGGAGCAGAGAAATCTCCAGTCTGATGGTAAGGGAAATGGCTTCCTCATTTTCAGAACTTAATGGATTTGACATTGGGAGTTCACCATGACTGTGGAATGACCATCACTGTATAGTCATCTAATCTGACTAGAAGTGCATCCTCATTTCATTCAAACTACTGTCTTCCACACATGATTCTGCTTCAACCATCAGGGTTGCTAAGGAAAACAACATTAAGCTACTAATGTCGTTGCTTACAGCTTTCACTTTGGGGAGTGGAGTGGACAAAGAGCCGGCCTCCACTGAGGAACGTGTTCCGGTCTGTATTGTTTAAATAGTTTGGACCTTTTCTTGTATTTTGTTATGGCACGTTAGCTGATTAAAGGACACATACAGTGATTTTGTAGTTTCAGAACAGCTTAGTCATGGATCACTATTTAAGTAGACATCTAGATTGTTTGGAAATGCTATGAGTGGAGGTAATTATGAGGCAATAGGAATTGTGACCACATGTGGGGGTGAGCCTTGATGGGAAATCTCTCCAAAGCAGATTACTGAGTACCCCAGAGAGTTGCTGACCTCTATTCTATATCCTTCAGAAGTTCTCTACTTATCTGACATGAGTAAAATCATTGAAATATATAAAAAAGTACATGCAAACGTTTACTTTTAAAATATGGCTTTATAAGGTTAATTTTAATAAGAAAGTACTATATTTGTTTCTATGATGAGTCAGAATGGATGGGATAGTTCATGCATAGGCCCCTCCCTGAGCGATATATGGACTTTGGTTTCACTTGTTTTGTTGAGAGAATTAGAAGTCAATTGTTCCATATATATATATATATATATATATATATATATATATATATATACTGAAGGCTTGATAGAAAGACTAGCTTGGGTGTCTTTGAGGCCACAGAACCATTTGAACCACTAACATTTTCCCTTCTCACGACTGAATGGGATCGACACACTGATGTGGCCACCAATCTGAAGAAGACTTTGGCTATCACTACAGAATTGTCAGCAATCAGGATCCAAGAAGTCATGCTCTACAATGTTTCTCTCTGATGCCTTTGTGTATGGAGATGGAGTGACCATGAAGGGAACAACCTAGTGCTTCATTGATTGTGGGAAACCTTCCACAGGAAGTCAGGATGGAGGTGACTCAAGGATGAGCAGGACAGACAGGACAATCGGAGTCCATGGATCACAGTTCTTTGTTAGCACAGGTGTCACAGCAAGATGAAATGTTTGGGTCCAAGACTGAAAAGTTTCTCTGCTGAGCAACACGCCCAGGTCTCCACAGAGTAGCATTTTTATTGCAGTATGACTTTCTTGGAAAATGAACAAAACTTTAAATAAATCACAATTACTTATTGCTTAGTATTTGGGATAATAAATTCTTTAGTTTATCAGTACCTCATGGCCTTCAAATGTGCATTCTTTCAATTACATATATATTCTTTCTCCTGAACAATAAATTATTCTTAAAAAAAGAATAAGTACATAATTTTAAAGTAAAGAAAAAAACATATATTTTTAACATTTATCTTAAACATATGAAAACAATTCTATGTTAGATGCTTAAATATAAATAATAAAGGAAATTATGTTATTTACAATGTTATACAGTAAGTTGGAAAAGTAAAACCTGACACAAACTCATAAAGACAATAAATGATTTAAGAAAAACATCTGAGTACTATACAATATGTATTTGAAAAAATATATTATAGAACTTGTGATGTGTGGCCATTTTCTTTTGTCTACATTTCTTTGCAGTGTTTCATGGGTCTTTGTAGATAGAAATTTCTAATGGCTGGTGGAATGCAGCCAGGATGAAAGATCAAACCTTATTCACCAATGTGAGCCATGTACCTTCAACCCCAGGCCAAAAAAGGAATAGTTACTGAGCAAGTTACCCTGGACAGAGTCCACCTACATGGACAGTCATACTGAAACAACAAAGAGATGGTGTATTGCTTCTTGAGACACATTCCTTCCTGCACAGAGAGAGGACTGTTTTACAGCAAGTGAAAGACTGACAACCAGGCACTCTTAGGGGAAGGGATGCGGGAAGAAGACAAGGCAGGACAGAATGAATCTTGAGTGAGAAAAAAGGAGCTTGGTGTCTACTATACTCCACTTACAACTTCCCATGGCAATGATTTCAGCCTCAGGAAAACTTCTGAGCAAGTACTACCTTACAACTCATGATACCCTTCCCCATTCTGGGAACATAGGCTGACGTTCTCCTGGGCTGACCCAGTGCTGCCTGGATTTATACACAAGAGTGTTTTTAGAGTGATGGGACAGATGGCCAGTTGGTTTTTCTTACATGGGGAAGCTCTTGTTCCCAGGAGTGCAGGGGCGCAGTCTCATCTAACCTGCCACCCCTGTGAATCACTACAATCAGCCTGGAAATAAAATTTCACACGTACTTGCAGTTTGAAAATGTATAAAAATCCTCCAAACCTGAAAACAATGAGCAATTTATTTTTCAGAAATAGTGCCCAACCATTGAAACAGAATGTTTCAGAGTTTTTAAACAGTGGTCGAGATTTTTTTTTTTTTTTTTATGGAAACCTTGAAGAATGAGTCAAGGCCTTTCCAAGGGAATGCTAAAGTAATTTAGAGAACCTCTGTAGAACAACTATCTTCTTCCTCAGACCAGGCGCTGAGTGAGCTCTGCAGAACTGGGAAATCAGTATTGGCAGACAGGGTTTCCTCTGTGTTGATTAAAAAGCAAAGGTGGACAGCAGTGAACATAGAGGAAACGGCTTGTGAACAGTGGTAGAAATCAGGAGCTAACGAATACTAAGAGGAGACTCAAGGACCCACAGGCAGCTTCTCTGTGAATCTTAGCGACACACAGGCTCTAACAACAGAGATTCATGCCCAGCCTGCATTTTTCTTCTAAGACCTACTTGTATATCATTTTTTTTTAACCCTTGAATTTGTACCATAAAGATTTGGTAAAAAATAGATTCAGTTCACCAGTGAACACGGAGCAGTAATTCTCACTGACTTTGTGAATCCTCTGTTAACTCCTCTCCCATTTTGCTCATGACTCCTAGGCACCTGCTTGGAAGCTCAGAAAATCCCAGCCCTGATTTGGTAGATATCAAGCAGAGGAGAGAATGAGTTCCCTTTATTGTGTTTTGCTTATTTCACTGCTATAGCAGTTATTTCAAATGTTAAGACCTATAAGCCTTCATCAGCTTTACAGTCATAAGAGAACATGCAAAGTCCTTCTTTTGTGATAGGATGGGAAAAAAGAAAAGAAGGGAACTGTGAAGTACAGGCTATATCCGCGGAGAGGTTGGTGCACAGGTGAGGTCCCTTCGACAAGTAAAGGCGCATTCTCCCCATGACTGGCATTTCCTAGTGAGGCATCACTGTGGAAAGTTCTTGCTAATCACAAATCACATGCATATTGGCCATTCCTGGCAGAAAATATTCATGCATAGTTATGACTTAATCAAGGCAATGTTGAAACACAAGAGAAACAGAATGGGGAGAAAGAAGTGGTCAACCAAACTTTAAGATGGCAACCAAGTCACACAGCTGCTCTCCTCCTGGGTCTAACACATTCACTCCTTCTGGGTACTCTACAACTGGAGAGTCACCAGCATGTACCACAGGCACATCTCACACTAGGAGTTGATTTAGACAGATGAGTGTACTCTCTGGGCTGGGTTTTCATGCCAACATGTGTTTCTTCTGGAGCTGAGAAGAAGACACAACCAATCAGCAAGTTCCAATTCAATGACCAGTACCAGTCAGCTTCATCTGCGGTTGGCTGTTCACCAGATGCGTTGCTGGATTATTCCCTCCAGGGAGAAAGAGAAATTGAGTCTGTTCTGAACTGTTCCATTTACCCTGATAGCAAGCCAGAACCATTATCTAAGCTACTCTTAAAACCGTTGTTGTCAAGGAAAAAAGAAAAGAACCTAAAATAAAGTCAATGGTTGCTCCTTTTAGCAAGAGCAAGCTGTCTTCTGGTTAATTATATAGTTTTTTTTAATCACAGTATTACTTTCTTCCTAATATTTAACATTACTTAACGCAGTTTCCTGCTATATTTAATAGTAGCATGCTGTTGGATCTACTATTATCTCAGAGCCCAATGAAGCAAACCTTTGGCTGACAGAGTAGATAGAACTCGGTTCATATTCTGAAAGCAAAGAGGACTTGGTACAAAAGAGAGGAGTATTTGGATGGATGCGCCATTACAAGACGTACTGGTTAGACGCTGCTACAGGCAAACAGGGACAGCTGCACGTCTCGCAAATCATACATCCGGTCAACATCATAATGCGATGCACAAGAAGCCAGCAGAAACTGAATCTATGGGAGGTTTCGCTGAAATACTGTGGAAAAGCAATCACCGTAACTGTAGAAAACTTGCTCTCGACAGAACATAACATAAAGGCACCATTGATAATCGTTCTCATTTGGAAATACTGTAAAAAATTGCTACATATGGCACATAACACATTTTTACATACATATATTTAATTTATAAAAGTTTCTCCTGTTTTTTTTTCTATTTGCAGAACTGCTAAAATAAAATAAATTGTTTAATTTAAGGTGGAATACTTTATTATATAAAATAAAGTTTTACAGGTGAATCTATGTGTTCCTTTAAGTTTTATACAGCAATAGGGTCTTGGTTAGCGATTACACTACACAGCCTGGCCTGTAATTCCTCCTGGGTGGAGAAGCGTCCTGTTGGGTTAGTCCGGCTCTCTGCCAGGCGGAAGGCAGGGGCTGTCTCAAGACTGGCAGCCAGGGGGTTCTGGATGCCGAGGAAAGGTGTATCTTCACCTACTCTCTCGTCTTCTGTTTCACTCTCTGAGTTACTGCTCACAAAGCTGGTGTTGATGTCCGTCTCCGACCTGTTGGCAATGTGGCCATTGGGCTTGGTTCTTTTGGCCCGCCGGCTATTGGCGAGTTTCTTAGCAGGCTCTTGGGCTGGCTCGTATTCCTGGGTTGTTTCGTACTCCTCATCCTCCACTATCCTCAAAGGGCTAGGGGGGAGGCTGGCACTCTCGTGGGCAGGGTTGTGATGGAAGGAGTTGAGCTGCTGAGTGTGGTGGTCATATTTCTTCTCACGAAGCCTGGGTGGTGTCACAAGAAGCAGGGGTCTCTCTTCTTCCACAAAGGGGCTGACTGCCATGGAGGGCATGGACACCGTCATGCTGGACGCAGGGGGAGATGCTTCCGAAGGGGGTGATTTGGGAGAGCTGGGAGTGTGGAAATCGACAGGTGACAGACGAGCCGGGGTGGTCATGGCTGATACATACCTGTGTGAGCAGAGAACACACTGCGTTAAGTGTGGTGGAATAAGAGGCAGGTGGAAGGTAAGGGGACAGCGTTCACCATAGGATACAGTCAGAGGACAATGGGCATGTTTTTTCACTTCAGTTTACACTAGGAAAATCAGCACCCTTGGGACCTAACATTATGGAGCCGAGAGTTTTCTTATAGGAGTTCATGCAACGATCAGCTAAGTCATCTCACTCATCAGAACATCAGGATTTTAAGTTTGCATGTGAGTCAAGAACCTCCCGGTTTATGAGGACCAAGACTTGGGGGCTTAGAGGGAAAAGAAGTATCTTCAATACTATACCTTCCTAAAGGCCAAGGGGTCTTAGAGAATGAAGCCCAAATGGGGAATGGAGGAAGATGTAAGGTGACTTTCTGACAGCTGGGTCTGCATGCATTTGGGTCTGTGTGCCTTGTGTCTCCTTAGCTCAGCTATAAGGTTATATCTTATGAAAAACAAAAACAAGAGCATCGTGACTTAGATTTATTCCTGACAACAGTGCAATACATTTGTGTGCTTTTCATTCTTTTTTTTTCCATGAAATGCAACTAGTTAACATTCATTTGGCACCTGCCCGTTTCAGTGTGCCAGAGGTTCAAAGACAAGCCTGAGAATCTTCGTCGGCCTAAATGTTACTACGATGGAGACAATAGCCAATCCCCAGTCTCCCTCTCTTCTAACACCCATCACTGTGTCGGCTTTGGCTTCCTCACATGCGCACATCACATGAAGTACTTGGCGACCTTTTGTGACCTCACACGGGTTGGCTTACCATGTTACCTTATGCCATAGCTACAAGGCTCAGTGAATGCCATTGGGATGGTCAAGACTTTCTGGGCACTATTTTCTGGTACCGTATCTCCTTCCCCAGAATGGCTCTGAGGAGGGTGAGTCACATTTCTTAGCTTTAGATAAAAATGGTACCGATGCTCATCACTACACAACTCTTCTTCACACTGACAAGTGGAGTCAAATGTGACATAACCTGTGATAACACAGGAAAGTGCTAGAACTCTAGCTCACAGGAAGAGGAAACCTATTCACCTTCTACTTTTCCATGAGTCAGTGGTAAGGAGGTGAGACCCAGCTGTGTCTAAAACGGGAAAGTGTCTCTGAAATATTTGGGGCTCACGTCTGCAAGGCTTTTTGTGTTGTTGTTTTGGGGGGAGCTTAAATTAGGTCCTATGAAAAATGCTAATTCAAAGTCAACCAAAATGATTCACCTTTTTCTTCTCATGACCTTTTAAGTTCAAGTCTATTTGCAGTTCTAGGTAGTATCTAGGTTATGCCAGGAAGCCCATCCCAGCAGGGACAAGCCTTCAGAAGCAGGCTGTGGCAATGAAGATGGACTTCATCAACATGTGCAAATATTATTTCATGAGTTCAGAGACTAATGTTCTAAGCCAGTTTGAGACCCCACTTTCTCTTGAATGTGTTGTAGACAGAGGACTAATTTCACAAATCCCACCCAAGTCAGAGATTTGGGGGATATGTTGGTGAAGACACATATGGCAGGCTCCACACCCTAGTCTTAAGAAGAAAGAGGGCAGGGCTGGAGAGATGGCTCAGGGATTAAGGCATTTGCCTGCAAAGCAGAAGGACCTGAGTTTGATTCTCCAGGACCCATGTAAAGCCAGATGCCCAAGATGGCTCATGTGCCTGGAGTTTGTTTGCAGTGGCTGGAGGCCCTGGCATACCCATTCTCTCTCTGTCTCTAATAAACAAATAATAAATATTTTTTTTAAAAAAGCTTGGTTCCTCCCATCCAGGCTCTATAAAAGAAGAAGAAGAGGAAGAAGAAGAAGAAGAGGAGGAGGGACTTTTTCTTTTACACTGTGTTATGTGGTAGAAGGCAAGAAGGTGTTCCCCCAGGACCACTTGCAATGACGTGTTCTTGACCTAATTTAACTGAGGCCGGTGGTAGACAGGGCATGAGAACATGAGGCCAGTTCCCACACAGAGGTCGAGCTTGGATTACTAGAATCCAAGGAGAGTCCTTCTTTAGGCAATGGTGTCACCTCTCCATTGTTACATCCCAGGAAACTGAGATTCTGTAAGGCCCTGTGCTTATGCAAGACCTGAAAACTCCACATGGCCCTGAGCCTATGGAAGAGTCAGGAACTCCGAGTCGGCTGCCCCCTTCCACATCATTCCTCTGTAAGAGTCTGTTGCCTGTCAGCTCAGGAGAAAGGACAACAGACAAATGCAAGGATGACTTTATCCACTGGAAGCAGCAGGGAACCCTTAATCTGATTGGGTGGCTTTCTTTAGGTGAGACGCAAGTGCCCATGGGCTTCTCTTACTGAGTGAGGTTCTCCTTGGTGGGAGCTTGGCCCTCCTGTTTTACCTTTCACTGTGAGGAGAGTCTCTGTAGGAATCAGGGGTTTCTCTGGCATGCCTGAGGAAGCTGTTACATTCTCGAGGGCCTCCCAAACCATGAAGACGTCCTCGTGGGACCCCAGATGGACTGCTGTGTCTACTGTTTTCCACTGATGACATCATGATGACAGAGTGGCTTTCTGAAATGATGCTTTCTGTGTGTCCATTACTCCAGCTAGGGGGGAGGAAACAGGAGAAGGAGTGAGATAGAGCTGCTCAATTCTACGCAAAAGAAGCCAGTGGACAGAAATGACTCTGAAGAATGTTTCACATTACAGACGCACCAGCAGCCACCACAGTACTTGTCTAAGGTCAGAACTGATCCTGCTGTGGAGAGGAGCTGGATTCAGACCGCTTTCATGAGCATTGCTTATTCACCTGGTCATTCATTCACTAAATATGTATCAAATCCCCCGTGTACTGCTCATCCTTATAGTCTTGCTGTTCTTAAGGGACTTAGGTTGAATAAAGGAATGCTACTCTTGGCAGGATGCAGCCAGCATGAGGTCACCATGGCATGGGAGAGCTCAGGGTACAGTTATTTAAGGCCAGCAGTGCTCAGGTGCATCTTTTCGGGGAGTCCAAGCTGGGAAGAAGTTGGTTTTTAAGTGTAATATAGAATCTAGACAAAATTTTTCCCAGTGTAAACTATTCAGCGAGTAAGAAGGAATGACTAAAAAGCAGTTGGGAACAGCTAGCGTGTGAGGTAGGTATTTTTACGAATCCCTTTTAATTTCTGTTGCTTTGAATGAAAAAAAAAATCAAGTCTCAGATCGTCATACCTAGTAACCAGCAGCTGATGGCCAAAATCTACAAATATCCAAGGAGTATATGCTTTCCTGTCTCGTGTCTCCTTTTATTTTTTATTCCAGTAGGCATTGATAAGAAAAGGTAATTTGCAAGCATTGCTTCCTAGAGAAATGCTGGGGGTTTCTTCTCGTACCTGTGACTAGGCGTCTGGGTGGCGGTTGTGGAGTGATGAGCTGTTGATGTGTAATGACTGGTGGAAAAAGATGTCTCTGCTTCTCTCTCAACAATATGTTCACTGGAGATGACGTTCTTAGATACATATTGCTGTGAAACAAAGAGGTACCATCTTAAGACTCATGCAAATCAAGCGCACAGGCACACACGTGTTCTGCATGTGATCACAGCTGCTGCTCCTTCTCCAGTGCTCAGGAAGCAAGTCCTCTCCGGGCTACTCTGGTTTTCAGGTTAGGTAAATGGAATTAAGAAATGGCTTTCTGGCTGGTTACATAATATAAGTCCTAAAATCACAGCTACATTTCATCTCCCACTTACAACTGATAACATGAATGTGCCACAAATTCTGGCCAATGTCCCTTTCTGTCAGGGTTACTTCAAGTCAAGAAGACTAACTGATATTTGAGTAAAACGAAATGTACTGATGTTTTATTTCCAATCACTTAGGAAAGCCTTTCGTATTTCAGAGCTTTTTTTTTTTTTTCTTCAATTTTGTAGTACCTGGTTGGGAAAAATGGCGCAGTGGTTTTAAAGGTAATTTCACAGTGTCTATGTTGTCTTAATAATAATATTAAAAAATTTAACTGGTCAGTGGTAAGACAAACAGGCTAATGAAAATCTTCTTTACAATAATAGACAGGGTCTTGAGAAAGCATATAATATACCTAGGGACTTATATTTAGTGCTATTGCGGTCTATATTAGCTTTACCAGCAGACCACAGTAGTGATTATGGAGCTTTATTAGTGAGACACTGTTTTTTTTTTAACATTTTTTGAAGGGGTGTTTTAAATGCTGTTTGCATCTTAACAAATTCAGTCAAACAAGAGTAAAAGAAATAGCAAAGAATCTCTTATACCACAATTCCATCTGAGAGTCTTCTTACTGTGGAGTATAAAGAACTTGGTAAATTTATGGTACACCCCCCCAAATATGCAAGCTGATTGTGTGTCAATCTCTAGCTCTTTCTGTTAATGGAGTGACTCTTCCACACGGATCTGCCTTGCTGAGCACACGCACTGAGGGGCTGTGAGTACTTGTTTCTTGAGGCAGATTAGATCTAGGGAGCTGAATGGAAATCATATTTAGTCATTACTGAAACTCACTAAGTGCACAGAGCTGAGTATCTGTGTAGATTATTCTAGTTAATGGACTAGGTTATTATTGTTAGGCCGGCTGTGATCATGAAGTGATACTGAGAAATGGTTAAAGTCATACCAGTTGTGATGTAACTGGAACCCAGGCAGTCATGGTCCAACGCCTGTCATATATTATCACTATAAAGTGACTGATTATGGTTATCTTGGTAGACAATACTCTTAAGGAGCCTGAGATGCACTCTGATAAGCTCCCAGTAGGCCGTGGAAAGCAACAGCTTCCTCTTAGTAACTTACTCTACCAGTCTCTGTTGTAAGACTTGGGGGTAGGTTAGTAGCCAACTCCAGACTTGAGACTGACTTATCTAGACCACTCCAATACACCTTCTCTTACAGGATAGAAAATGGTACTGTAATACCAGTTTCAAGTTTCTCTTTTCAAAAATACCATACACCAGAAGGGGAAAATGAGAACTCTGCCTGGATACCAAGAACAATACTCAAAAAGCCAGGAGATCTGGAGAGAGCTCTGGCCCTTATCTATAAAAAGATGTTTTGGAAGATGGAATGTAAACAGTCTCCAGCATGGAATAGTCTATGATCTAGTCCAATTTAGAAGCCAAGTGCTTGGTAAAGTATAAACAAAATATTTGAACGATTAAGAATACATCTCATTTTGAGGCGAGCACATCACAGAGAAGGAGCCAGGAAATAAGCTTGCATTACTTTCTTTCAGCTGTGTTCCTGAAACACATGTTTGATAAGTCACATGACCTCCCATGTCCCGATCTCTTCCTTTGAAAATCAGAACCAGTCAATTGTAGGAACCTGTGAAATGGCCCTAAATACATAAATACCTCAAAATTTTGTTCTATAATCTCTATGAATTAGTTATATCACAGAGTGGACACCATTTCCAAATTATTAGAAAAGAAAGATTCCTTCTCTTTCTGATTTGATTATTTCCAGTTTTCTGTTTTCCTCCTATGACGGCCTCCCTGCAGAATAAACACAGCAGTATTATCTCAACCTCTTAATGAACACTTCACTGCAGAGAATGAGCTGTTCTCACAATATCCAAATCCACTATAAGAACATTTACTCATTATTTTCTTCTGGCAAAACCTTGGCTTCTTGGAAGTCATGGTGATTAATGGCAGCAACTTTAGAGGCTGAAAAGATTTAGAAAATAAACTTTAAGGTTCCTGAACTGAAGAAAGAGATGTTTGCTTTCTCTATGGGCCACAGCCAACTTACATTGACCAGCTGGACATTCTCGGGTGGTGGGTTGGGGTGGTGAGGCCCATTGGCTATGTTCACCATGTTGTTTCTTTCTGATCGAAGGCTCTGCCGAAGCCGGTCATGAAGCTTTTTCCGCTGTTTCCTGGATACAAAAAAGGGGAGCATTCATTTTCCCTATAATTCCTATTTCTTAGTAATCCAAATCTTTATTCCACTAACACTAAGAAGCAACTGGAGTTTGTGCATTGGCGGTGAGGATGACGGAGGGAGTTTGTGTCTAAGGATGTGTGAAATCCTTAGGAGGAAGCTTTAATAAATAGCTGGAGGAGATTCTTATAAAAATCTAGCTATTGAACTGAGAAAGAATAAGGAGAAGGAAAGAAGTATCTTAATATTTGGCTAAAATGCCCACTTCCTTTAATCACTACATAATGGCCTCAGTCTTACAGAGGGTCCTTAGGTTTACATAAGTTTTTCTGTAGGAGTGATAAGGCTGATGACATTTCTAGTTTTTCTTTGGATCTCTTAAGAAAATGAATTTAGCTTTGTATCTGTACATTATAAACAGTTACTTATTTTACCTTTAAAGGTATCATCGCAATTGTAACATACTCTTATGACGCTAGTTGTGTGGGTCAGTGGTGAATATTGAGGTTAAATCTAATAAGACTTATGGGATTGATTCCAAGAGAGCTTATTTCTGTTACTCAATCAGGGGATATTGTGAAAACACAGCTTGTGCGTTTGATTGTGTAGCATAAAAGCACAATATATTTGTTTATCTTTTCTTGATTCAGATTATGCTAGTTTTGGCAAGAATATATTATAACAAGAGGCAAAAACATGTGCAAGAAACAGTTTAACTTGATTTTAGGCATGCAATAGAAAGTATAAGTCAGAGAGAAAAGCGAAAACACAGTAAATGTGTTTGATAAGGGGGACTTCAACCATGGTGACCACACATCTGTTTTAAGATTTTTCTCTTTAACTCAGTTAAGTAAATTTTCCTTTCAAAAGAATTGCTTTGTACACCTCACATTCTGAGGGCATTTATCATGGATGCAATCCAATAGAACTGAAACATAGTTTCTCTAGCTTTCAGAAAACGACCTTTCAAATACTATGAAGTGTTTCTTTTATTTCTTGAGTTCATGTGCAAATCAGATTTGTCCTCAGTTGCGATGGTCAAGCACATTTTTAGCACTTAAAGTCTTCTTGGTGCCGTCTGTGTGCACCTCGGCTTCCATACAAGCCTGTCACTCTAAGCTTTTGTCCATTTCTAGGGCTGTGGCCCCTAGACATTTGCTCACTTTCCTCCAAATAGCTTTCCAGTGTGTATGATTAGGAAAGGTCCACCAAATACATCACTCAGAAGGCAAAACTTAAGGACAAAGTCCCCCTGTCTACTTTCTCCTTAGGAGTAGGGTGTGGAGCCTGGGGTCTGCAAAGCCCTGGCAGCTGAGGGGAGATCCCCGTGGGGAGGGGAGGTTTACTTGGTCTTGCAGTACGCCACCACACACATGATGCCGACCACCAGCAGGGCGATGCAGATGCCAGTTATGGTCAGCACTCTCTTCTGGTAGAGCTCCTCCGCTTCTGCAAAGGGGCGAGAGCAGATGTCACCAACGTCACTTGCGGTCACCAGGACTTAAAACTTAACAGTTAGCATGCTGCAAAACATTGTTCATGTCCACAAGGCCCTAGATACTTGATAATTCCTTACACTTCCAGACATGTCTAAGGTACAACATGCTTTGTGCTATACTTTGTGCATAAATAATGAAGCCAACGGGGGCCATTGAAACAAAATATTATATTTAATCAGTATAGAATTATAAGCTATAGATAAGTATGATATTAAACTGAAAAATCATAACATTAATTACAGAATGGCAGTTTGGTTAAAATCACACAGATTTTAATGTTTTTAAATGTCTTACAAAAAAACATCTCTTGCAAAGACAACAGGAATTCATAGCAATGAAATAAGCTAGAAGGGGCCCTGAGGCCCTCTTTTCCTTTGTCCCCTCTCCACCCGATCCCAAGCCTCTTGGGATTTCCCAGCTAGTTTAGACAGTCACTTTAAGCCAGTGGTCTTTACAACGAGACATTTCCAACTTTAAAAAATTAAATTCAAAGATATTTGCAAACATGGACTTGGCTTGTAGTTAGTAAACCAATGAAGGCCAGAGGCGTATAGTTTAACATTAAAACGTGATACAATGTCACTGTATCAAGAGAACCTTCCTGGGCTGAAAGGATGGTTTGATCTTCAGCGATGGTCACTACTTCATCAGTTGAACTCAGAAAGAACTTATTTGTATAAAGATGTCTGTCACTAACACAAATGATGTATAATTTGGACTGGATTGCACATTCCCACCTCAGCCAACTTGGCCAGGCATTCAATGGCTGTTCTACAAAGGAAGGGTGAGGCTTAGAACTTTGAACTCAAAGTCCTACTGTACTCCAAATGCAATAAGCTGCAAATTCATAGAAAACTCTCTATTTTCAAATTAGGTTCTTAGGAGGATGATTTGATTATGTTAAGGAGGTCAGGTTGTTAACAAGATTTGCTGGCTTAATGGGGATAGGCCGATCCCATAGGAGCTGAGCTTTCAATAGACTAATCACATGTATTGGAAGACCTTTATGAGCTCACTCAGAGAGCGAACTCACCTGTGTGTAGTACACACTCTAAACGATTTGTCTGCCATCTTAATTAAAAAGCTGGTCAAAAACCGGAGTGCTGTAACAAGGGAGCTGCCTCATCTGAGCATGGGCAAAGGCCCCAGAAAGAATATTTCCAGATGCTTCCAGTGTCGGCAGCTACACCTTTTTCTTTATTGAGAGAGAGGGCGAGTCACAGGAAATTTTTCTTAAAATGAAAAAGTGAATTTTAATTTCTAGGATATGGTGGACCCTATCGTTAAACAAAACACTTCCTACAAGCCAAGCCCATGGTAATCAAATTCCAGTTAACAGGTCAAGAACATTGTCAAACAAATTAATAGAGCACTGATCATTAACAGAAGGAGAACAGAAGTCAGTGGGTAGAAGACTAGAATGCTGTCGAGATTATAGAAAAACAAGCTGAAGGGGTTGAAGGCAGAAAGGAAAAACAAACCAAGAGGACAGACAGACCAACAGAAAGACAGAGAGAGTCGAGTGTAAAGGGAAAACAAGGTTAAATGTTAGGGAGCCATCTGGAGTCCCTGGCACAGCATGCCTGACACTAGGGGAGGAAAAATAAAGAAAGAAAAGAAAACCAGGGGGAGGAGATGCTTGGGTGGATACAGAGTGGGAAGGGTTGTACCATACAGCATAACTCCTGACCTGTGCTGGCAGTCACGTGGAGGTGGAAGCCACGATTAGAAAGCGAAGCAGCTGGTGCATGGCGGGGCAGCGGTGCGTGAGACAGAGTTGGTGTCCTGGGTGGTGTGTGAATGGGAATGCTTACATGGAACTGATCCTGTCTGCTGTCTCCCTTCCCTCCTAGCCACTGGACAGGGAATTAACTGCTGTGTCATCTGTGAGCTGAAGCCCTTGTAACCTCCCTCCTTGACCTTGGCATCCTGGTCAGGTTTCAGTGCCCATTCTCCAAGGGGCTCGTTCAGCTGTGGCTTTTAGGATTGTTGCCAAGGAGACAGAGCCTGCTGTCCCCTACATGGGCTGGATGGCTTGCCTAGCACATGTGATGTTCTGGGTTGGATCATCCAGGTCCCCAAAGGGGAATAAAACCCAAAAAGCTAAGGCTGTAGTTCAACCTTTCTACTGCTGTTCTAACCTCTTCCTTTAGGGACGGCTGGAAACTGCATCAGCAGACATCCAACACGGGGACATAACAACTACTGAGTTGGAAGCTCAGGAATCCTTCTGACAAATTTCCTTTAGACTCGTTGATTAGTCAAGAGATCAAGTTGGGTTTGTGAGTGATTGACACTTGATACTTGGCCCATTCTCCCTATGTTTTATAGGAAAACCACATTTGCCAGCCGACAATGATGTCATGTCAACAGATCTTGTGGGGTCCAGACCAAGAGACAGAGTCCATTTCCATGTTAGTTTTAACTAAGCCCCAAAGTCGTGTGCTTTAAGGTTGTAGTGGACTGGCCTCACTCACCATGCGGAGCCTGTGAGGTGGGCCAATATCAGCTGATTCTCTTCCTTTGAAATAGCTTCTCAAGGGAGAACTTATATAACTTCACTATTTGACTTCGTTTTTCAAAAACATAAATATTAATTTGTATAGCCACACTTTAAAGCTACAATGTGGGGAATAGTCTCGCTAGTGATAAAAGGTAGTTGTGACTAGGGGATCTCCTGAGGCCTGCAGGGCTGATGCCTTGAAAAATAGGACCCCATTTTTGTCAGGAGAGAAGAAGCCCCCAACAATGTTCAAGACATCTCTTGTATTTCAAAGTCTTGGGAAAATTATTTGTCATTGATTGATGCAAAAAAAGGGCCCCTTCACATAAATTTGGGCTTTATACACATCATATGAATAGGTTTGTTCGGACACTTTGGGGTCCCCCGTGCAGGGCTGGCCTGGTCCTGTGGGGAAGGACAGCTTCCGGCTCCTCCTTGGCTCTCGGCCCCTGGGCCCACACTGTTAGGTAAAGGACTTATAGGAGGTTTTGTTTTATATTTCCAGTGTGAGATTTTTCTCTTTGATTATTTCAAAATTAACTGCATTAGCACTCGAATTTTTACCTAAAATAGCCCAAGGCCTTTTCTTCGTCATCTTCTTTTTCCTCCCTTTCCTCTCCCATCCCTCCTCCTCCTGTCTATTTCTTTGCTCATTAGCTAATGAAAATGAGTACAGTCATTCTTGAATATCCCCCCCCACAAAAAAAAAAAAAACCTTTAGGAGTAATTTAAGTCTGTGCATGTAATAGAGTTGCCACCTAAGGGATTTGTGTATCTCTATGTTAAACGGATGACTTTGGTGTTAGATGTTAAATTCCCATCAGGCTAAGAGCTGGTGTATCTCTTATGTGAATGTACTTAAGGCTTCTTTTGTTCTCATGCCCTGTGACCTATGCACCTCTCCCACTTACCCCAGCCTTTAAGTAATAGCAGAGTCAGGTTCAATCAATGGGTCACACTATGTGAATTTGCAGCAGGCATGAGATTTTAAACGCTAAGTGAAGGTAGCTTTGGAATTTAAAAACTGCTGCATTCCATAACATGTCCATAAACTAATCACCGATTGGAAGAGAAATCAAGCTGTTATAGCTGTATGATCCCTTCTAAAGAAAAAGGAAATTAGTTAGGAACTGGAAAGTAAGAAGAGGAAGGGAAAGAGATTTCAGCTCAGAGGCTCTACATTCTGCAGGCTAAAAGGAATGATGATTGGTCCATACCCATAAATTCAATCCCCAGATGCTCTGCCAGTGCAGAAAGTGGACAAAAAAAAAAAAAAAAAAAAAAAAGAAAGGGAAAAAGTTTCAGAAAAGAGCAATACACCGCACTCCAAAACACATTAACACGACTATGACAGCTCTCTGCGCGTGCACAATGACAGGACACGGTGGGGGGTTAACGAAGCAGTGCTCAGGTAGCCCCGAGTCCTCGTGGGGACTCCTGGTTGGACAAAGTCTGCAAACACGAACACACCGTCTGGATTAACCCTTAAAAGCCTTTACTGGGGGAGGTTATGAAGAGGCATTCTCCCCTGCTCATTGTTTGAGGAAAGAATATTGCAGAGGCATTTCCAATTACTTCAGTTTTTAAAAATTAAATTTCTGAGGAGGTGATTAAAAAAAAATCAGACACCGAGTGGCAGAGTCAGGAGTAGAAGCTGGACTTGTTTTCCCTTGCTTGTGGTAAGTAGGCTTCGGTGTTTTGTGTTTTTAACTTTTCAGTTTTGTCTGCTTTTCTTAATCTACTTTCCATTTGCATCGCATGTTTCAGCCACAGGGCGCAACAAATGCTTCTTCCTTAAAAATCTGAGCAACAGACTTGAAATACTAGAAATTCCTATCTTCTCATTATTTCTCTTTCTATCTATGGTCACATTCGCCAACACAGAATTTCACTTTTTCCAAATTGGTTTTTTTTTTCTAAGTGTGTATGTGGGATACAGTTTCTGGACTCTTTAAGTGAAGTTTAATTTATTGTTTTGTCAAGTTCCCATGTAAGAGCCTATTCAATCAGCTTTCCATGGTGCTGAGTTCCAGTGGATACAGTGCCGGCCGGACCTCAGTCCCACTCAGGGAAAGGGCTCAGAGACATGATCCCATGGGTGCTCAGGGGGCACAGTGCCGGCAGGACCTCAGTCCCACTCAGAAAAAGGACTGAAAGATGGGGAGCCTATGGTCAGCACTCCTGGCACCTCTGATCCCAGAGATTCTAGGGTTTCAGGAGAGAGAATACTGCAAAGGTTCAAATTAAGGGGGGGGGAGGTGTATGTGGGGGAGGGACAAAAAGACAAAAACATCCACCCTTTTCATTCTTCCAAGAAAACTTCACAGTCCATCTTCTTCGTGTGGAAGCCTTTGACTTTCTCTTACTCTTACATGCTTGCTGGTGCTGGTGGGGAGGCAGTGGGAAGGGAGGACAAAATGAAAGCTGAGGTCTCATTTTCTTTTTCTGGCTTGTTTGGGAGGAATCAGGGTAATCAAGTAATACAGGGAGCTTGTAATGTGGGAGAGTGTCTCCCGTAGAAACGGGAAGAGTCTAAGATTGCTGGGGGTCATCCTGGTTCAGGTCCTGCCTCTGCCATTACCCGTTTGGTGGCCTTGGTTTATTTCTCATTAACCAAATGCTGAGGATACACATGCCTCTGAGCAGAAGGGTTAGTGTGCTGGGAGACACGCCCATCTGGAAATGTATCCTTAGCTATTTCCTCTATGCTGCTTTAAGTTTTAGCCATTTCATGTAGGAAGGTTCTGAAAGCTCCCAGGATCTAGAGCGAAACAGACTAAAAAATTTGCATCCTACAAAGGAAATGAAGCTTTTCAAATTAAAAAACTATGTATAACTTGATTATGGGAGGCACCATGTGTAATGATTTCCTCTGCCTTGGGTCAAGTATACTCAGACAAATAACCAGGGGTTGTAGGGTTAACTCAGTTGGGTAAGATGTTCATCGTTAAACAATTCATTGAAACCCAAATGAATTTTCATTGCCTCTGTGCAACATCGAATTTGTCAAATTGACATATTTTCCCCATTGCTCTCTTTACATAAACTTTGGAACATCAATGTGAAAATATTCATTTTTCCAAGGAAATTGATAATAAATTTCCTTCCTCATCTCTGCCATGAGGATGTGACCCAATTTTCTCCTTAGAGGCCCCTTCTTCATTTTTTTGCCTTTTCCTCCTTCCAGTCAGTAATAATTTAAGGGTTAAAACCAAGACGTATCTGTAAAATTCTTTGCAGAAACTATTCCATGCCTACGTGAACACTGCTAATGATCTATATTAGTTGCACAGAAAGCTTAGTTAAGTCTTCAATAAAATTAGTAGCATGCCCATGCATACATATTACTGCATTTACAGTTTTATAGGTAAGTCTGTGAGCCTAGCTCTAATTTCATTTCCAGGGAAGTCATTCATATCAGGCAGCTCCAATTTCAAATAATTCAAGGGGAAATTGGTATTTAAAACTGGAATCTCTTCTGGCCATCAGCCCCAACGAAGAAGCAAGCACAGGACACATGCATCAGTCATTCTAGATCCAGAACAAAGCGGCTCTCATTTAGTTTTACAACTGGTTGAAAATGCCAGCACTTCCCATTTTTAGCAAGAGATGGTTTCTCTATCTGCTCTATTTGGCCCAATGTTGGCATAGGCTCACTATGTGGCACAAACCCCCCACTGACTTTCTGCCTACCTGCTACACTTTCCAAATTAAGTTATAATGCAAAAACACAAAGGTTACTGTAAATAATTTTGTTTTCTTTCTACTTGTGATTTCCTGTTAGGCCCATAGCAATATAAAAAATTAATTTAAATCTAAGCATCTTCAGAAACTATTAAACATTGACTCGCTATTCCTTTGCCTTAGGAATTTATAATTGCTCGAAGAAGCTGATTAACCTGGAGGTTAATTTAAATTTTCAATTGCATCAGAGAAAAAGCAATAAAATAACTTTCATCAAATTCATATATCCAATGAAAAAACGGTTCCTGTTAAAATCTGAAAACAGTCAGGATTTTATTCTTTAATGTCAGGACTGTTCATGCAAATCATCTCCAAGACATGTAGCCTTGGTTTTCTGCACCTCCAAGGTTTCTAAAGAGTTTGGCCCAGGCTAGCTCTAAGCAGTACCAGCAGAGTTTCTTGATTTTTAAATTTAGACTTACCTTTTTAAATGTTGGTACTTTTTCACATATGCCAATCTGTATTGCTATTGAGCCCTTTAGAATGTAATAGCAGACTTTTACTTCATTCCCAAGTTTTTAATGTGGTCTCACACGAACACACCCACATGCGTGTACACACACACACACACACACACACACACACACACACACACACAGAGTAAAATCTCAGTCAGTTGGAATTTATGAGTTTCCTCATAGGTGGGGTATTTATTCTACTGTTCACAAGATACACATTGATAAATACATCATTTTAACAGATTTTAAAAGCATTTAAAAATCCTTGATATAACTGATATGCTATTAACCTACAACTCAAAACTACTTTTAAGGAGAACTAATAAGTTCACTCATTTTGAGAATGTGTCCCCAATGGTCTAAAAGTGTACTTAAAAACATATTTTAAAATGTCTAGAATTTGAGCTATTTTGTAAATAATGTCTTCTGTTTGTTATTTTCTACATCCCTTGCTTTATTTTGCCTCAATCTATAACTGAAGGTGTGAAGGTATTCTTTTTCTGCTCTATCAAGTCTATATATTGATTACTGGTTCCGTGAACACACACACACACACACACACAGACACACACACAGACACACACACACATCACCACCACCACCACCACCACCATCACATACTGATGCAAACAATCCTATTTGATGAGGAATTACGTCATGGCAGGTCAAGTTTGAAGCTGACTCAATTTATGTTATTTTCCTATGAAGTGCTTTAAATGTGTTATATTTCAGTTAAATGGATATCATAAAATATACATTTCTTCTTTTCTTTCATATTTTAAATCAGCTTATCTAAACAAACGTCCCGTAAGATATGCTGGCCAGAATCACTACATCAAATCCTAATTATGTTGAATCGTGTGTTAAATAAACTCGAAAGAATTGCACATTCTTTTAGAACGCTACTTTTAACTGAAAATGTGGCTAGAAAGTTTAAATGTTTTTCTTTTAGGCTAGGGACTACCCTTTCCCTTTAAGCTTTATGGCATATTCTCCCAGACATGACATCTGTAAATAATTTCATTTTTAAGTGACCCGTATGGAGACATTTCTAGTCCCTTTTCAAACTTGACTGCTACTTGAATGTGAAGTTCTTATCGTATCAAAAGCTCATTTCCCTGCCTTCTATGCAGTGATATGCAGAAATGAACATTGAAAACATCAGGCAGAAATGTTAGAAAATGGACTTTGGTTAAAACAATCTGGGAGCACTGTCTGAAGAGAAACTTTTGCTCTTCCAGAAGGAAGGAGCGATTATGCCCATGAGCTGCATACTTCGTGCACGAATGTGCTTCCTACCAATCTTTGTCAAAGCACGTAGACCACAGGTGCTAACTCCTGGGTGTCCTCCAAAGGGATCATTGAAAGCTGACTACAGAAGTTATTTCAGGAATCTCCCTCTGGACTTCACAAAGACAGAGTGGCCATTTTTAAATGGTGTCAAATGAAAGAGAGAATGATGTAAAAGTGAATGAAAACATTTCCACTAGTTAGCTTGGGCAGATCTAAATGTATTATAATTCTGGGAAATATTATCATTTTTTGATGATTTTCTTTATCTAGTGACCTAACCTTGCCTCAATACAGAACAAATTCCCTCTTCCTGTTTGACACTAACTGCTGAAGAATAATGTGTATTCAGAATTTTCATGAAATTTGAAAATGTGATTATTTATAGTCACATGGATATGCTAAATTTATGCTATTTAGATAAAAAACACACTTTCCAAAGAATGGCTTCAATATTTAAATAAAAATCTTACTTTCCCCTATTTTGACTTTCCATCCTATCTAAATTACAAAAAATAATCTGAAGTTATGGAGAGAAAATCCCACTCAATAAATGGACATGACTTAAATGTTGGTGAACACAATAAGGATTGAAAGTTTAGCTATCGTAGTTTTCTAGTGTTTCCATGGAAAAATGATGGCTAATGACATAATCTCTGATCTGTGCTATGTGTAAATGCATAACGGGTGTCACCGACTAAATAAATGATTTTCATGGGTACACTCTCCTCTGTTGCATTATGGAACTCATTCTGACAATGACTGATTACTACAGAACCTCAGAACAATGGTAAATCTCCTTTTCTTTTAGGATCCTTAAATGAAAAGTGTGTGGCTATTTCTAATGCTTTATGAATTTAAACCACAATAAACAAGATAAAATATTTCTGAGGCTTAACAATTGATGGGGTACCAAATCCAGCCCCGTGTTGGCTTGTGTGGATGACACTTTAGGGACCCACAGCCGTGCGGCTCACCTGTGGCTCTCTTCATGCTATTAGAGCAGGCCTGAGTAGCTGATACAGCAACAGTGTCACCACAGAACAAAAAAAAAAAAAAAGAAAAAAAAAAGAAAAGAAAAGAAAGAAAGAAAAAAGAAAAAAAATACTTGCTATCTAAACTTTTATAGGAAAAAATTGCCCACTATTATCTGAATGAGTAATTAATGGGATACATTTCAAATGCAATGTTTTGAAATTTTCAGAACTCAAGCTATCATCCCAGCTCACAAAGGGAAGATGAATAGTCTGGTTATGCAATTATATACAGTGTGAACTGAGCATTTTAGAACTTCCTAATTCTGCACTCAAAATATACATACTTAATCTAGAGTTGAGTCATTTATGTTTTGAAAGAATAAATGTTTTCAAAATAACAATAACAATTTTCTCCTAAAATTACCTCTGAAGCTAACATGAAGAAATGCTTAATATTAAAAAATGCCAACATACCAATGATTGATTAAACTAGTCTTGAATTACTTATCCCCTAAGCAACGTAAATAAAGCTGCGATATTTCCTTTGTTGTGAAATGTTTGTTTTTAATTTTCCTACCCATTGCTTTCTTTAAAAAAAAATAATGCCTATATGGAAACTGTGTTATTAATGAAGAAAAACATCTGAATTCTTTTTGTGATGTTTATTTGTTATAAATAACACACTCAGCCAAAATTAATTTACCAACAGTTCAAGTGCATATTAGTTACAGCCTTTTCAGGATGGTGTCATTGGGGACAGAAGAAGGGCTGTTCAGTGGAGTGATTTTATTTTATCAATACAATTGAGACTTTTTGATGGCTTTATTAGGATTTCGCTCCTTGAGATGGACTATCCACTTGGATCACACTATGCAGTACCAATTGCACAAACATCTGGAGCTTCACACACCTATTAGTAACTCAGAGCCAACTAGTCACAGACAGAGGAAGTGACACAGGGCTGGTGTTAACGTTCTCATGCGACAGGCAGAGGCAGTCAGGGTTAGACCTGGTCAACGCTCTAGGCGAGCCTGAGGGGAGATGCAGCAAAGAAAGTGGCACCGACTGAGCATGCTCCTATTCAGGCAGAGACAGAAAGGGAGTGGACGTACTGTAGAAGCTGGCCATTACGTAGTTTTGGCAACGATCACCAGTAAACTCATTTGGGCACCTGAGAGAAGAAACAAAAAACACAATGGTAGAAAAAACAGAGAAAAGAGAAGAGGTGACTATACGCTAGAAAGAAGCTGCGTCAATGTCGTGTCATGAACTTGGTGAGTTCACCTCAGGAACTGAACCTCTGTCCTAGTCATGGCTTCCGACTCTGGCATCTCCCCAAATAGTTCAACGTTTGGACACAATGTGGTTTTTGCATAAGGCCAGCGTCTTAAGCGACTGCTTTCTTTCCAAGGAAGCCACTAGGAATGGGATGGTCCATTCACCTGGCTGTCCATTGCTCAAGGACGTTGGAAGAAATGATTTTTGAGTTGGCATGACTTCTGTGATTGTCAGCACCACAGGCCAGTCTGTCCCATTGATAACATTGGGACCCATGTGAAATGAAAGGTACATAAGAACATGGTGAAGGGGTTTATGCCCTGAGTGGTTCAACCATCATTAGAACAAAAGGAATCGGTTACAACCGAGCTGTAAAAGCACCAAGTGGTAGTGACTTGCTGTAGTTTGGGGAGAAAGCAAATTTCAGATTATTTAACATACTTCCTTGGTTTTGGACTTTCATGGGCACATTCTCAGTACATCTTGCTCCAGTGAATCCAGGTTGGCACCTAGAGGGCAAAAATGTGGTAAGCAATAGAATGCTAAAGACACTGCACTTTCAGACTGGCAATTTTCCTCCTATGGAATATGGAGATTCCTAAAAAATGACCAGGTGTTGAACAACACAGAAAGGAAAAAACACAAGACTGAGAAACCATGCCCCGGGAAACTGCGCATTGCCCATGTGTGTGGTGGGCTTGGGTGGTCAAGGGCACTTAATGGAATTGAACTAGAGGGAAGGCTGCAAGGGGACGGGGAGCCAAGGCAAAGGCTGAGGAGCCTGTCTTTGCCCTGAGTTACAACGCTTGGCGCATAGGAGAGCTTTCTGTTATCAAGGGACTTTGAGACTTTATTTCATGTTCACTTTACTTTTGACTTATCTGACAACTGTTTTCTAAATTGCAAGTTAAATCATTAAGCGAGAGAAGCGGAGCACTTTCATATTCTAGCGGTGACTGACAAGAAAAATACAGTCCTTGTTTTGTTTTTAAGATAAGACAAATTCAGTGTCACTTTTAGGGAAGACAGAAAGTCTTTCAAATG